>NMRB01000540.1:285212-297006 GCA_002633025.1 Notospermus geniculatus
GTATTCTAAAATACCTTGGTATCTCGTGCGTATGTTTCAAATGGATAATGCATTAGCCTCATTCTGAATGCAGCGGGTCTGGGTGACACAACCAAGACCCGCTCAGTGTAATGGCGTGCGTCCAACATTTCTCGCTTCGAGCATTCAGCGAGGTAGTGCAGCGAATGTCGGCCAGGTGGATACTCAGTGACCTATCCCAACGAGGTTTTGTACCATTAGGTACATTTCCTGCGGATAATCCGTTGAAGAAAGCGCCCTGCGACCTCATTTCGACTCCTGCAGCTTGCTGCTAGCGCTGCACACAGATGTACACGATGTAGGCACGATGTACAGGTTTGTACACACAGTGCGTGATTCACTGATGTCGCGTCATCGACGGAGCGTCCTCCCTGATATCTTAGGCCTATTTATTGCAATCAAACTGCACTGAACCTATGTATACTATGTTTAGTTTGAGGTATTTTAGAATAGAAATTAAACCCTCGGCTTCGGGTCTTGGTTGCGACACCAAACCCGCTCGGGTGGAGCAAAAATTCCGTCCAAACCCTCGGCGAAGCGCCTCGGGTTTGGACTACATTTTAGCTCCACCCTCGCGGGTTTGGTGTCGCAACCAAGACCCTCCGCCTCGGGTTTAATTCCTTAAGCCACATCTGACAGTCCATCGACTCCCTGGACCATCTTCTGATACGTACACTATGAGGACTTTCTGGCCAATAGAAATGGTGGAGGTCTGTAGCCGTCCACTTTACTTCAGCAGTGACCACCGGACGACCTTGACTCGCTGGAGTTAAAAAGTAGAATGTTGGTCTTCTCCACATCCTGTTCTCTCTCACCGACAACGTCGGTTCTCGACTGCTTTCTACATGGCGGAGGCGTCCGCGGCCGTTCACGTACGGAGTTGTACGAGGACTCGGTGACAAAAGGTCCGGTTCTTTACCCGTCAGTGCCGGTGGGATGTCCCGACCAGCACGGTACGGTACAAGCGAAGAGCTGTTTCGAAATAGAGTGTAGGCCTGTGGTTTTTTCAAAACTTACGTAAGCGGAAATAAAACCCATCAACATTCGTCATTCCTTTCGGATCATTGGCATATCCACCCATCCTCTCAGCCTCCACACGCACAGAATACCAAATGTCAACCTCTGGGTGAACCAACTACATATGTTATGCCTACTCCATGATTACTGTCAGCGTTTTAATGCGCAATTATGGTCTATTACCGCAGCTGGGCGCATCAAATAGACCTATGTGTGCAGCTTATTTATCCAGCGTCAAATATCATTATATGCAGTTTCTAGTTATTAGGCCATACTAATTATATGTTTCTCACCAGTTGGGTACAGTTTGGACACCGTCTCTTGGACTAACTGCGACCCAATGGCATCCTCCCACAGCAGGGGTTTTTACTAGCTCCTCTTCATCCACTAGTGCAAACGTTATGGGAGTGGATGAAGAGGAGGTAAGAAGAACCTCGCTCTGGGAGGATGGCCAATGGAAGTCTCTATGGGCAGTTTTACCAACTTTTAACGATCTCTGATTGGGGTCAGGTTATTTTCTGATGGTAGGTCCGGTGTAACGTTTTTCAGTGTGGTCCGTGTCCCAGTGTGACATTACAATACATGTACATTGACGGAATAAGCCGCGACTTTACAAGGAGCGAACGCAGAGAAATAGTGGCCCGCATTAGAATGCTCCTCAACGTAAAAGAGTTCATCAAGGCTATTGTTCTCCTGTTGAGAACAATAGTCTTGAGGAACTCCTTTACGTTGAGGAGTATTCTAAAATACGAGCCTACGAGTCCGTGTCCCAGTGTCTTCCAATGGGAGTCGCACAGGAAAATGGCGGGCCACACGGAAAAACCACCTGTCGTCGAGATTGGCACAGCAGTAGTTCCACAAAGGACAAGAAAACAAGCAACAGAAGATGCAGCCGACTGGACTTCACCAACCAAAACGGCCCAAGCGAAGTGAAGAGCTGGTGTTTTGAAATAGATTGTAGGCCTAGGCCTAGGCCTAGAGTCTGTGTTTGTTCAGATGGGATTGGACGACGTATTATCGACACAACCCGTGGAGGGTGTATTTCAATCAATTTAGTCGGCAGACGACACTTGTTCGTATGGAGTCTTCCGTTTCATAAACATGGCGTGACGAAACAAGCCATCATTTGCCAGTTTGCCAACGCGACTGCGAATCGTACCACAGGGATTAATCAGCTGTGACACAAATTCATACTATCGTTTGGCCTCGACCCTGGCGTATCCGGCCATCCGCCACCATGACCATGGTGTTAGGATACCATTCAAAACGAATGCATAAATCGGCATTCTTCAAACATCGCTAATCGCTTTTGATATCACAGTAATTGAGCCATGAATATCAAATGTGTTGATAATGCATCGCGCGTTTAGTTTCTAAGACCACCGGTTCCTGTGAGGGCGCTGTGAGCCACAGCTTCCGCGCGATCATCGATTCGCCTCCTTACGCCAGCCTGTTTGGACCGCAGCTGTTATGTTGTAGTCAACAGATTGCAGAGCGGGAGCAGCGCCAACCGCAGCACCAAGGCCAACTGCTGGGCCTGCATTGCCAGATGCAACTTTCCGGTACAACATTAGTTTCTAAGGCCGCCGGTTCCTGTGGGGGCGCTGTACCAATTCACCAACCTACGCCAGAATGTTGGAACAGCAGGTTGCAAATTGGGTGCAGGTCCCACCCACTGCTAGATAGGCGTACATATACAGAACATTTTCTACATGGCTCAAAGTCTGACCCACTGAAAGATCCAGGCCTAGCAGGTGGCGGTATCTGGCGTTTGTCGCTGATAAACTTCATGAATATGGGATGGTGCATAAAAGTCGGGCGAATGTCGAGCTATATGGAATCTAAATACATCTGCAGGGAGAAAGAGAGATGTATTATTCATTCCCAGCATTCATCGTACATTTCATTGAGAGAAATGTACACAGCTGAGGAGACTTTGTAAAGGACATGTTTGCTCAAATCATGCAGATGGCAAGATTTGAGTATGACTTGCACCACAGAACAAACGAAGTTCGCCGCCTGAATAACCGACTTCGCTCTCGTATGGGAGTGACACTGCGGAGTGGCACTTGCCTACAGAATGAGGCTCTCGTATGGGAGTGACACTGCGGAGTGGCACTTGCCTACAGAATGAGATTTTTGAATATACACGGAACAACAGTTGGTTTTTTTATAATGGATGTTTTGTCCTTGCCCCGGTTTCCTCCTGCATATTGCAACCAAAGAATCAATACTGCGACAGAACAGTGCCGATTGACACTGAAATTAGCGAGGGAGCATGCGGTATTCTCTCCCTGATATACATATAACTGAACACCCGCCAACTGAGGACTTGGCCTCGTGTTTGGCGCGCCGTTATTTTAGCAACACCAAGAATATAACTGTAGTTAAGTGGGTGTATGGGGCCAAGTACACGTCAGTCTATGTACTGGGCCTACCGTTTCCATACGGCGGAAACGGAGCTCAGTTTGAAAACACTGAGTCTGCTTTTCCTCCAGGGCACTGGGCCTACGCAGCAGAAACGTACTGAATACTGCCGTATCTTCGCGTATAAAGTACAAAAGGATCAAGTTTTTAAAAATTTCAACAGTATCAGTGAATCATCACAGCTCCCGTAGTTGTATAATAATACGATATTATTTATAATACTACGATGTATATGCAGTACAAGGGTAGGCCTAGTTTTTATGTAAATGCCATGAATTTAATAAAACGAATTAAGGCCTGAACATTGACTGTCCTTATGGGGGAACAGCAGGAATGTTTTCCTGTTGATGATATTCAGAATTTCAATGAAGACCCAGAGTGTGATCAAAATGATGCGTACCGTATTCTGACTGTTGGGAGACTGTTTTTGCCATAAGTTGGTCTCAGGTGGCAAATATTAAATGCTTTTAAGGTGTAATACCATGTTGTAACATCATAGGCCTAGCATACTCTATATACTGGGAATACCGTTAGTGCTGTCGCCCAGAGTTGGCAGAAGGGTTCTATGAGTCATACATCCCGATCCTTTGTTGGACACAAAAAACAAACTTAGATTCCTGTCACACCTGGCCTCCACACTCAAAAGACCGCCGATATGCTGGTCCCGGAGGCAAAAAATAGCCAAAACGGTAGGCCTACAGTTCGCATCAAGCTGCGTGTACACTGGCAATATTTTTCGATCATTTTAACAACATCCTGAGCAACATGATCTTACACCCTGTATATACTGGCCAACAAATTACAGCAGCATTTGGACAGTATGTTGGAAAACTCGTATCCCTGTACACACAAACAAAATTTGTCCAACATCTGAACAACATTCCTGGGCAACTTTGACCCTGTATACACTGACCAACATCAAATCATAGCAACATTTGTACAACATGTTGGGAAATTCGTATCCTGTACACACAAGGCAACATTTTAGCAACATTTGAACAACATTCCTGGACAACACGATCTTTTGACCCTGTATACATTTGTACACTTGCCAACAAATTACAGCAACATTTGAACACCATGTTGGAAAACTCGAATCCCTGTAAGACATTTTTCCAACATTTGAACAACATTCCTGAGCAACACCATCTTTTGACCCTGTATACACTGACCAACAAATTATAGCAGCATTGAGCAACTTGTTGGGAAACTCTTTCCCCTGCACATACATGTATTAGACAACATTTGTGCAACATGGGTGTTGTTATTCTGAGTTAGGAAAAAATGTTGCAAGTGTACACAGACTTGCACGCGCGCTGTCCGATTTTTGGGGCCCAAGCAGCTGTTGCGACATAACTAGGACTAGATCCACATTATTTGACTAAACGCATCATCAACAGTTCTTCAAACAAAACATTTCTTGACATTCCAAGTGAGTGAAGGAGACGTAAACAATTACAGAAAAATCAGGGATACACCGAAAGAGCACTCACCCAAATCTTCTCTGAGCCTTAGCATGTCGTTAGACTGGGAGAAATCCGCCGTGAAAATTGATATCGCCCAGCGCTAATTAACGCAATTAAGTCCATAATCTGAGGGATACTGATCTTTCCTGGGCCTACCCTCGCTGAAATCAGTGCTAAGGCGATCTCAGTGCTTCTAGCGGCTAAGAAAGACATCATTTCGGCACAGCTAATCAGCCAACGGCTAGTTTCTATCCAAAAACCGGGCACGACTGACGCAAAAAATGACTAGCCAAAGTGCACTTACCTACGATCAACTGCATGACTGATTGAATGACAGTCTCTGCACTACTTGTTTGCCGACAGCATGTTTTGATGAGCGAGTCATCAATATGGAAGACTCGGCCAGATGTTCGACTCTGGAGCACCCATCTCTGGCAGTGGTAGTTAGCAAATAATCGTTAACCGCACCTGTTGACAGTGCACTAGCGAACAGTGGGCCAACTTCTACTATCACTTGCACACACATCACCACTACCCCCACTCCAACCACCGACTTCACACGCTGGCACCAGGGCCGTAGCTAACATAGGGACCGCGGGGCAAATGCCCCTAACGTCACCGAAAAACGTTCAGACATTTTTGGCCGGAAANTGACTGTCCTTATGGGGGAACAGCAGGAATGTTTTCCTGTTGATGATATTCAGAATTTCAATGAAGACCCAGAGTGTGATCCAAATGATGCATACCCTATTCTGACTGTTGGGAGACTGTTTTTGCCATAAGTTGGTCTCAGGTGGCAAATATTCAATGCTTTTAAGGTGTAATACCATGTTGTAACATCATAGGCCTAGCATACTCTATATACTGGGAATACCGTTAGTGCTGTCGCCCAGAGTTGGCAGAAGGGTTCTATGGGCCGAATTCACGGACCGCACTTTAGCCTAAAGTATAGCTTAAGTTGGACTTCTCTTTGCTTTAGGAAAGTCACACTTTTATGAAAGTGTGACCCGTGCATACGGCCCTATGAGTCATACATCCCGATCCTTTGTTGAACAAAAAAACGAACTTAGATTCCTGTCTTACCGGGCCTCCACACTCAAAAGACCGCCGATATGCTGGTCCCTGAGGCAAAAATGACCAAAACGGTAGGCCTACAGTTCGCATCAAGCTGCGTGTACACTGGCAATATTTTTCGATCATTTTAACAACATCCTGAGCAACATGATCTTACACCCTGCATATACTGGCCAACAAATACAGCAGCATTTGGACAGCATGTTGGAAAACTCGTATCCCTGTACACACAAAACAAATTTTTCCAACATTTGAACAACATTCCTGGGCAACACGATCTTTGACCCTGTATACATCAAACCATAGCAACATTTGTACAACATGTTTGAAAATTCGTATTCCTGAACACACAAGACAACATTTGAACAACATTCGTGGGCAACGCGATCTCTGACCCTGTATACAACAAATCATAGCAACATTTGTTCAACAAGTTGGAAAATTCGTATTCCTGAACACACAAGACAACATTTGAACAACATTCGTGGGCAACGCGATCTCTGACCCTGTATACAACAAATCAACAACAAATCATAGCAACATTTGTACAACATGTTGGGAAATTCTTTCCCCTGTACACATTAGACAACATTTGTGCAACATGTATCCAAAATAGAGCACAAAAAACCACACACAAAATGACAGTATAGGTTAAGTCGTCTCCGATATTCGCAAATTTTCGACCCCAACAAGGGTCTTCCTCAGGCACTTTCTGGTAGAGATCCCACTTCTGGAATCTCTACAAGAAAGTGCCTGGAACACCCCGGTTGGGGTCGAAAATTTGCGAATATCGGAGACGACTTTACTTATACATGTACTGTCATTATGCAACATGGATGTTACTCCGAGTTAGGAAAAAATGTTGCAAGTGTACACAGACTTTCCCAAACCGCTGTTGCGACATAACTAGGCCTAGATCCACATTATTTGACTAAACGCATCATCAACAGTTCTTCAAACAAAACATTTCTTGACATTCCAAGTGAGCGAAGGAGACGTAAACAATTACAGAAAAATCAGGGATACACCGAAAGAGCACTCACCCAAATCTTCTCTGAGCCTTAGCATGTCGTTAGGGTGGGAGAAATCCGCCGTGAAAATTGATATCGCCCAGCGCTAATTAACGCAATTAAGTCCATAATCTGAGGGATACTGATCTTTCCTGGGCCTACCCTCGCTGAAATCAGTGCTAAGGCGACGTCAGTGCTTCTAGCGGCTAAGAAAGACATCATTGCGGACAGCTAATCAGCCAACGGCTAGTTTCTATCCAAAAACCGGGCACGAATGACGCAAAAAATGACTAGCGAAAGTGCACTTACCTACGATCAACTGCATGACTGATTGAATGACAGTCTCTGCACTACTTGTTTGCCGACAGCATGTTTTGATGAGCGAGTCATCAATATGGAAGACTCGGCCAGATGTTCGACTCTGGAGCACCCATCTGGCAGTGGTAGTTAGCAAATAATCGTTAACCGCACCTGTTGACAGTGCACTAGCGAACAGTGGGCCAACTTCTACTATCACTTGCACACACATCACCACTATCCCCACCCCAACCACCCACTTCACACACTGGCACCAGGGCCGTAGCTAACATAGGGACCGCGGGGCAAATGCCCCTAACGTCACCGAAAAACGTTCAGAAATTTTTGGCCGGAAATGGTCGCGAAGTAGCAAAGAGAGGTGCCCCCCCCCGCCAAAAAGTTATTCATCGTTTCGACGGCCCCGCCAACTCCACATGCGCAGTTATATCTGGTGGGTAAATTCGGATCTCACGACCAATCACATGCTTTGATTTTCCCATCAGATAAGTGCGCACGCGCAACATTTCTGTAGAAACCAAGATGGCGGGGGGGGGGGGATCGCAACGATATAAAATGAATACCTCAACCTCGTGCCCATGGGTCGTTCGCTTTCTGACAATATGGCGGACNGTTGGTGAGCTTCCGCCATATTGTTAGAAAGCGAACGACCCCTGGGAACGAGGTTGATGAATAGCTATGACCCTGCAGACGCACACGATTCAATGGGGATCCTAGCTACCACAGAGGGCAGCACGCCGAAACCATGTCCAATACAAAGGACGCCTTTTGTTGGGAAATTGATCAGGATCAGGATGTCCGTTTCTTTCCAACAGTTTTAACCAGTGACACCTATTGAGGCAGTGGGCTAGGGTCCCCATTCACCGCGTCAGCAAACCAAACAGCCAGAGAGGTGTGTGTTTACAGTGTATAATACCCATCACAAACATTTACCAAAGTCCTTATCCTAATCCCGTCTGGGAGGTTGGAACCATTGTTTCATTTCATCCTCGCTTGGGGCTTTCTTGAGTGTATCTCACACGAAAATGTGCTCCATTTTAACCCAGCATTTAAAGGGGCCACGATATCGCCACTTTTTGTCGTCAGCCGGCGCCACCGGCGGTGATTGCGTCATTCTCCAACACCCTGCCTTTCGTCCCAGTGTTGGAGAATGTATGATTACAACACAATGCATACGTGGATGCCCTAGGAACGAGAGGTACCCTACGTGGGGTGATGTTGATAAGCGGTAGTTTGACAGCATTGTCAATAGAGGTCTCCCTAACGCGGGTGTGTTTAGCGCAGGATAGGGAAGGAACACAGTGCCTCTTTAAAAAAAGAAGCTCGTTTTCGTACGATTTGTGATTCGAACGTCCAGGCCACCAATAAAAAGATTGACTCACAAATTCTTCGCAACACAACAACTTGGGAAAAAAGCTGCTGCGAAAAAATAAAGATACCCAGTAATGTTACTATACTTTACTGTACTTCAGGGACTCTTTACTACTTCTGGGATCTCTACTAGAAAGTGCCTGAGGAAGAACCGCGCTTGGGATCGAAAATTTGCGAAATTCGGAGACGACTATTCTACAATGTATACTTGTCATTTTGTGTGTCGTTTTTTATGCTGTATTTTGGATACTTTGCTTTCATAAGTAAACTGCTACAAAAATAGAAATAAAAGTACTTTTTATAAATTTGTTTTCCATTAGGAATGTTGGACGGATCTATCGCCTGGAGTAAGGATTCTGACCGAAGAAAGACTTATAAAGAGCAGAATTCCCCCATTCGCAACATTGTACAAAGGAATGGACACCAAGATGCAACTTAAGATCATCCTTCTTCTTGTTTTATTTGCGGTAAGTAACAGACCTTTCCTTGTCTAGAAATCACAGCAGTACATGTATTTACCGATTTTGAACGCTAACTTGTTCCGAGTGATTTGGTAAACCCGAGGAACAAACCAGGTGTGACATTTGCCAGTGTATCCGTATGTCAGTGTTCCCCTAAAGCAAGGTTCATTGGCACACGGATCCGACACGAATCCGATACGTGTCCGACACGGTTAGAAAAAAATATCCGTACGGAAAACGGACGTCCGTGGAGAGTTTCCGCATCGTGCATTCACTGACGTGCGGTCTTACCGTTCAACAGGAGGAGGATGCTGTTACCGCACTCTGTGCATACAGCATTGAATCATGAACAGATATTGCAGTTCTATTCACTTTATGCCATGTATAAATGAACCGACTGTAACAAAAAGGCCGTGTGACGAAACAATCAGATACCGTTCAAAACAGGGCTTCACATTGTGAACTTATCACCTCGCCCCATGATAATGGCTATCGACGACCATATATTTGCAATTTTATTGCATCGTTATGCTGTGCGCGAGTAGGGTCCAGGCATGTTGCAAGTCCATCAATTTTTCGCTTTCTTCAGTGGAAATCGGAGGCATCTTGTGCCAACTAAACACCATTCCGTGTACGGAAAAAACGGACGAATCGCTACCTGTACGGATTACAGAAAACGGACCGCACTGGAATCCGATCTTCCGCATAAGAATCGGATGCCAATGAACACACTAATGTTATAACCATTTGACCGATTTTTTTGCGGACCGGATACGTGTCGGACACGGACCAAATCCGTGTGCCAATGAACCTTGCTTAATGCAGGGTTCATTGGCACACGGATTTTGTCCGACTCAGGTCCGTAAAAAATCGATCATATTGACTTTTGCGTTGTCCTATCCGCAAAAATAGGGGCAAACGGACTGAAAACGGACCGGATCCGTGCGCCAATGAACCTTGCTTAACTGTTTGGGAAACACTGGCAGATAGATTGACCCGTTTCCCTCTGTGTCCGCTATTGTCAAATCGCACCTTATTCCGTGAGACAATAGCAGGGGAACAATTACAAACGTTACACCGAAACATCCGTGCATTTTCTAACGCCGCTTTTTGTTCATGTCACTGCCAACAGGTCATCGCCTTGGTCCACGCCACCGACGACGAGGAAGCCTTCGCAAGTTTGGAAGATGACGACGGTGAGTCAGTTTTGCTTGCCAAATGCAGACGTCTCTTACAGTGACATCTAACGGAAATCAGACGAACTAGATTGGTAGAATTAACGAGTGTTCTGATTGGTTTGTGTGACTTGCCATTCGCCATGATGTTCTGCAAATACTTGTATGTCACCGCAATTTTTACGCGAGGTTCCTCAGGACCAACTTCTTTTCTATGGGCGACGAAGGGTACGATCAGAAGGTCATCGTTTAAAGGAGCTGGGCGTCCAAGTTGTAAACACTCACTCACTGGTTCTCTATCCACGCGACGCCTGCGGTGCTGCCACCTATTGTCGGTGATATGTACTGACGTGAATCGTGAGTGAGTTGCATTGGACCGGGCACCAGTCTAATCACGGGGCGCCACTGGTGCTGCCACCCTCACGAAGGAATAAAACTAGTTTGCCGACCACTGTTTGTAAACAAACTGGTTTGTTTACAACTTGGACGCCGAACTCCTTTAAAGGGCACTGTATCCCTCCCCATCATGCGCTAAATACACCCGCATTAAGGGAGCCATCTATTGACAATGTTGTTAAACTACCGCTTATCAACCTCGCCCCATGTAGATTAACTCTCGTTCCTAGGGTATCCACATATGCATTGTATTGTATTGTAGTCATACATTCTCCAACAGTGGGGCGAAAGGCAAAACTACGGTATTGGAGAATGACGCAGTCACTGCCGGTGTAACATCGGTGAGTGTTTCTGTAGCTCAGTGTTCCCCAACAATAGACGTGGCCTAGGATGGTTATTGTTGGGTTAGTTGCCGCTTAATCCAAAACACAGAAATACGGGGAACACTGATCGATGTTACACCGGTGTTGGCGGCGGTTGTCGATAAAAGATGGCAATGTCGTGCCCCTTTAATGGTATGCAAGTTCAGCCCAGAAATATAAAATTCGAGTACCGGGTATTTTACCCATTTTCAGGCTCTTTAGTGGGTTTGGAGGACCTCAACCATCGCGTGAGAAGGAACGCACCGGCCGGGAAGGGAAACTCAGAACGTGTTGAAGAGATCCCGGCAGGGAAGAGGAAAAAGAACAAAAAGGGCAAGAAAAAACCAGAACGTGTTGAAGAGATCCCAGGAGGGAAGAGGAAAAAGAAAAACGGGAAAAAGGATAAAAAGAATAAAAAGAAGGGCAAGAAAAATTAGTTGTGAAATGAATTCTGGTGAGTTTACAGATATGACGTCACAGTGATGTCACAGCGGTGGCATGAGTCAGATTCGGAGGGAACTTACAGCCGTAAAACTGGGACTCTGACACTCTGTACGCTGGGGTGGTCAGGCATATCTGGCGCGGTATCTGTTGATCAATAATCAACAACTTATGTATTCATGTATATTTCACCCACTTTTCTCACACGTTTAGTGCGAAGACAAAGCGAATGACGAATGAAGAAGAACAACACCCACTGAC
>NMRB01000540.1:297039-312803 GCA_002633025.1 Notospermus geniculatus
CCCCCCCCCCCCCGGCAAGAAAAGCATCGGCAAACGACATCGAGGCACAACTTTAGGCCTAGACCTAGAGGCCTAGTTTACAGCAGATAGAAATCAATCGGTGACGCCATGGATGTACATGATTCAGAGTTCTTGCCAACTAAATTATTAAGTGACGCCCTCCTAAATCTCTTGTCGCTTGCTTCAAATCGCAAATGAGGGTACTTATCATCATAATATATGCCTTATTATCATAATATATGCAGAGTGACAAGTTGTAACAGTTCCGTTATGCAAATGGATTGCCTTCAAACGTCTGTACAATAAAATTGCATTTATTCAACACAAAATTGGTCTTATTCTCTGATTTTGACAAGTACCGACAGCTAGCCTCCCCGTTCCCGAAACCCTGATCTTCCTTGCATTCCGACACGACTGATGTTGATGTAGGGCCTAGGCTACTGTAATAGGCGGAGAGAACGGACGAGTGGGGGACCCAAGCGGCGATAATCGGGTCAATTCGCCGACAACGAAGTTAGTCCCTGGGTTGGAGAGTGGCGCGGTGGCGCCGAATGTGGAGAAAAAGTGCCAATACCGTGTTCCTTTAAGCCACATTAACCCTCACAGGTCCGAGGTGGAATAAAGCCAACGGCGAGAAGAGGATAGTAAAAACAGCTTGAACCTGACCGTCATGCTTACCACTCACGTAAACAGTGTGCCAACATAAGCTGGAACTTCAACAAAAGACATAGGCCTATATATCAAAAACATCTTCGTTTCCAATACAAGTTCATCGAAACACTACCAACGGATAATCCCAAATTGGGGATTAAGCAGCATAATCCTTCTTTATGGTGAAATTAAAGCATTAGAAATGAATTTTACAATACTGTGAGACCGGATCTTGAATGTCCCAGAAGAAACCCCGCCTTGGGCTGTTGCAGACAAATACTAATGTTCCTATTTTCATGTGTATGGATCAGACACATGCCAGATTGAAACCAGGCCCAAAATCTGGCGTCCATCTTGAATCAGAACTCGTTCTACCAAGCAACTGGAGCTTGGTTAAATTCAAAAGAGCAAAGTGAATATTCCTTACGTGATATCTGCTGATATCTTGACTAACATGATGGTCCAGTTTTCCGAAGAAAGTTCTCGGAAACTGTTGTGTTTTCTCAGTCTGCTCTTCGTTTCCTTCTCAACTACGGATGCACAGGTTCCACAATGGGGTAAGTTAGAAATGGTGTGGCAAGAATTCGATAGGTAGGCCTACTACCACTCAGTGAAAACAGAGAGAGAGAGAGCCCTAGTCATCAAAGCAGTGACCGCAACTTGAAATCAGTGACAGTGACTTGACGGCAGCGACCGTAGCTTGAAAGCAGTGACCGTAACTTGAAAGCAGTGACACTGACTTGAAAGCAGTGACCGTAACTTGAAAGCAGTGACAGTGACTTGAAAGCAGTGACCGTAACTCGAAAGCAGTGACCGTAATTTGGAAGATTTGGAGGCAGTGACCGAAATTTGAAAGCAGTGACCGGAATTTGAAGAAAGTGACCGTAGTTTGAAAGCAGATTGGGCTTCAGTTGAAAGTAGTGACTGCAATTTGAAAGCAGTGACCACGATTTTCAAGGCCGTGGCCGTAGTTTGGAAGCTGTGGCAACAATCTGACACCTACTACGACCGTAATTTGACTGCAATCTTAATAATTTGACACCGAAAGCACAAAATATTTTTACTAAAAGAGAACATCACCAATATGAGCGATATTTTATCAACATACCAGGAATAAAAACCGTAAGGAATCAACTGCGAACGATCTGTCGCTAGGAACAAAGCTTCACTGACCTGCCACAAGATGGCTCTCATCACACTGATTTTGTGAATTCGTAGGAGTTAGCACCAAAAATCCTTTTGTAATTGAAGTATGCATAAATTTTTGAGGACTGAAACCAAAATGATACATAAAGACCGACGGCTGAAGGCAGCTAGGCCCCTTGTTAGCAATACTCTCTCTTCCGTCATAGTCGTATCTGACTTTCAGATAACCTGGCACGGTTCAAGACCACGGGATCCTACCCCGCAGCTGCCAAGATAGGTACAGCGACATATCACAGCTACTGGGCTGTGGACGGTGACAGGGATCCGGATGATAAATTTCGTTATACATGTTTCATTGGCAAATCGTCCGAGTACGGTTTCGCATTTTGGTGGGTTGATCTGGGCAAGGTTCATGACATAAGGGAGGTGATCATCGTCAACAGGAAACTTCAGTCGCTAACAAAGAATCAAGTCGGACCAGGTGAGTTCATGGCCGCCCCACCCCATCAAGCCACCCCCTTTCTCCAAAAAATGGCAGGCCATAGCTAGCGGGGGGCGCAAATCCCCCCCCCCCCGAGCGAAAAGGAACAAAGTAAATTTTTTCTCTAAAAGATCATTTTCCCTCTTCAATCCAAGTTATTATGGTGTCAGATGTAGATTTTCAATTTTTTCTGGGGAGGACCCCCAGACCCCCTCCGACTTTACCCCCTGGACTTGCACCCCTAGGCCATAAAACCTAGCTTCGCCCTTGAATGAAGACAGACTCTGACGTCACAATCGAAGTTCGTTTCTGAAACAATCGGATTTCTCCTTTCAGTGGACGTCTTGAAGAATTTCAGGATCCTGGTCACAGAGAAGCTACAATCGCACACCAAGGACCAGGACCAGTTCTTTGCCTCCAACAACTTTTCTGTCTGCGCCACGCAGGGGGAGAAGTCCCTCGCGGCAGGTGAAGTAAAGCAGTATCAATGTCAGGCCACTTGTCGTGGCCGATACGTGGTGGTGGCTAAGACAGGGCCTAAGGATGAACAGTTCCCGATGTGTGAGGTGGAGGTATATGACCAGAACAGCCTTTGTAAGTAAATCAACAAACACGATGGCCTAGTTGTATCGCGTCGACCTAGCGTCACAGAGGCAATGGGTTCGAGTCGGCGCTTCAAACTTTCATCCCGCCTAAAACGGTCAAATATTCCATCTGATGTGATAACTAATATTAACGGGAAGCAAGATTATCCTGTCAATTTTCAATTTCAATTTCAATTTATTTCTGATAAACACTCCGACCACATACAGTGGTAGGCCTATAGGAGGGCAATTTTACAGTTTTACAGCTGTCAGTGATCGGCGATGGTGTTGCGATCTCTAAGCCGATGTCTAAGGAAGA
The DNA here is from genome assembly GCA_002633025.1 of Notospermus geniculatus. NCBI lineage: Eukaryota > Metazoa > Nemertea > Pilidiophora > Heteronemertea > Lineidae > Notospermus > Notospermus geniculatus. The sequence goes on from NMRB01000540.1 coordinate 300,221, forward strand.
CATCGACAATTTCCGTGTAGCATTCAGTACCATCAAGAATATATAAGTACCAAGAATGTACAACTTAGTAATCAATCAAAAGGGTGGGCATTAGGTTACTTTTTCTGATAATAGAGGGCGTACGGTAATTATAGGCCTTCTAATTAAATAACCAATGTTTAGATTTAACGATTGTTGACTGAATTGTATTATTTAGAATATCGTCAACATTCTTATGTAAAGTTACAGACATATTACNCGCAATGACCTGTCGTAACCGATGTGCGCGGAACGACTGGATTGCGTTCAGTTGCTTCCAGTCACAAGGCCGATATGTACGCTTAGTTTTAAAGTGACCGTGGAACTATGCACTGGAATGTGGTGCACCTGACTGCCATTTGTCCTTCGTCGGAAGAATGACCAGAAAACGGGTATAAACCTGTAAACTGCTGAGTGCTAATGTACACATTCAACTTTCTTGGTGTTTCCAGGCAATATGGGCATGAAGAAACCTACAGCCATGTTCACCTACTACAAAGGTCACCAGAAATCAGGGTTCAAGGTCTCCTACAAGGGTAACGACGGTCTACACATGTTCCTGGACGCAGACGGCACCTGTGTTCACTCCTCAAATGCCGGTAACATAGACACAGAGTACTGGATGGTCGACCTACTGAAGGAGTACAGGGTGCGGAGGATAGTGACGGTCAACAGGGGTGACCGTAACACAGGTACCACGTGCTGTCTCGTGGAGCAAAATTATTATAAACATCGAGAACCGCGTGCTGGCTGCCTCTGACAGTGTGTGTCCAAGGCTGTTGCACTTTGACAAAAAATTTTCACACAAGCTCTGTGTCTGTACAACTGACGTATACAACGATATTTTGTCCAATCAGCAGAGAGAAGGCTCTCTTCCTCGCACCTGCGGAAATGTACCTGACGTACTAGTATAAACGATATTTTGTCCAATCAGCAGAGAGAAAGCTCTCTTCCCCGCGCCTGCGGAAATGAATCTGTCCAATCACGAGACGCTGCTTTGTCACGTGTGCTAGTAAATGTCGACCACGAGATTTCTCTCTCTACAGGTGGCTACTTCAGAAAGTTCAAGTACACCATTTTGAAGGACGTTCATCCCTGGAATCTGGCCATGAACGATTATTACGTCTGCTACCACCTGGTCACTTTTTTACAAGACGCAGAGATTATTGAGGCGAACTGTAATTACGAGGCTGTGGGTCGGTACGTCATGCTGTATAAATATGACGCTCAAAGCAACGCCCTCCTTCTCTGTGAAATGGAAGTCTACGTGGCGCCAGTCGTAGACGGTACGTCATTTTTTTCATTTATTACATGTAAATCGAACTGCTTACGTTTCAGAACCTCGTCCTAAGGAGTTGTCGGCATCATGTAGTCGAGGTTACAGATTGACAACCAAAAACGAGCAAACGAATTTGGGGACGAGATTCCCGGAGATTTTATAGAGAATCTAAACTATCCTGCGCTAAACACACCCACGTTAAGGGAGACCTCTACTGACATATTGTTAAACTACCGCTTATCAACCTCGCCCCATGAACAGTATCTCTCATTCCTACGCTGTCCACGCGTACATTGTATTGTAATCCTACATTCTCCAACACTTGGGCGAAAGGCAAAACTACGGTATTGGAGAATGACGCAGCCGCCGCCGGTGGCGCCGGCTAGTGTCGACATAAAGTGGCAGTATCTTGCCGCTTTAATTTCTAATCCATTTTAGTGAACATTGCGCTGAATAAGCCGACGGAGATGAGCGGAGAGATTGGCCTATCAGTGAAGACATCCGGGAAGGCTGTGGATGGGAAAGTAGCCCGGATGTGGGGTGCGGGTTCGTGCATCCGGACGCCAGGGACTGCGACAACAGAATGGTGGGCGGTGGACCTGCTCGATCTTTATAAGATCCGGAATGTTGTGGTGGTCAATAGAGGCGAAGAGGGTACGCAAAATTAGGCCTATCTAATGATAAAACGCAGTACCTTCACCGGATATCAGTGGTAGTAAAGTTGATTGAAGGAATAGCTGAACTCTACACTACAGTGTACTTAGTTGTACAGTAACAAGCTGTTACGTCAGTTGATCATGCCCCCACTGATCACACGTTGAGTTGCTGCCTTTTACGTCCCATTGGAGGGCATTACATTAGAGAACGCAAATATGTTGCTGGTCGTAACAGTGGTACCTCAAATAAGTGGCCAGAAACAGTACCTCACTAAATAGCCTATGCCGGTCGCAGAGCGAGCATGGTGTGTTCCAAACCTCAAATCAAACCGCCGAGAATGATGTGTAACCTTGCAATAACCAGACTGAGTGAGAAAATATGCTGAAAGAAATGCATTCCATGGAATCGAACCGACTACATGTATTTACTGCAAGTATTCCTGAAACTTCGCCATTTTCCATTCAGCCACATGTCTCCAGTTCATGGGAGTCAGTGTGAACATAATGAAGGTAAAGGACTCTCAGATCACCGTGTCATCCTATAACTCGAAATGGACCAAGGACAAAGGAAGGTTGTATAACTGGGAGATGACCTATGGGACGGATTCTTGGTGTCCTAAAACCAAGTCATCGACTGAATACTTCCAGGTGGACTTTATCAACACGGTCCTGTTGACTGGGTTTACAATTCAAGGTAGGCGTATTTGGAACGACGTAAAATATTCTTCCAATCAAAACTTTAAAGAGATAGAGGCGCAGACAGGCGAATAGTTTGGGGACAGATTGAGCTGGGAGCAATCTGAGCACTTTGAGACAACTTATGTAAGTACGGCCATCATTCTGTGTGCTTACAGGTGGTTATTACACGGGGATGTACGAGGTCTACGTCGCCTACAGCGAAGACGGGAAAAATTTCAAATATATGATGGACGCCACGGGGAAAAAGAAACTGGTTCGTGTGCTTATTTTCGAACATAACTCTGACGGGAACTGCTCACTTATATGTAACTGCTTTTGATTAGACGAGACTTAGAGAAAATTTTCAACCAAAAAAGGCTAACTGGTGAATGTAGGAGATGGATCACACTGCTTCCAAAATGTGACGTGACATGTAATAACCCCGACTGACTGACATTCCTTTTTTTCAGGTCCTTCCCGGGACATATCTCTACTTCTACTACATGAGGACAGTCTGGTTCGCCAAACCTATCCTGGCCAAAAAGATTCGCATCCACCCGACGACTTTATTTTACAGATGGCCTTGTCTCCGGGTCGACTTCCACGGCTGCTATAAGATAGGTAAGAGGATCGCCATGGAGATACACAGGTGGCGCCACCAACTGAGAGACAATGAATTCTGGCCCAGATGTTGACATGTAGTGCATTTAACTTGCAATGTATGTCAGTTACATCCTTATACCATCTATATGATAGAACAGCCATATCAAACTGAGGTGTTACCACTGGCTGTGTATGGGTTGGACAGGACACCAGTCTTATCACGCTGGTTCAATATTCCGCTACCAGGGGAGGGATACTGATCATGCAGACAGTGGCACTTTAAATGTATACTTTAGCGTGGTGTGTGGGGACGAGATTACCTCATCAAATGCTCGTCTCTTTCGGCTTTTCAGAGAACAATTTCAAAAATGTTAAAATCAAGACCGTCAAATCGATGACAGAATACCATACGAAGTCCTCCAAGGTGCAGACGTGTCATGACCAGACCGAGCCCTTCCACCCTGGGTACCTGAGACCCTTGTACTGCAAGAATAGACCCCTCGCACGATACGTGATAGTGGAAAAGACGGCAGCAAAACAGAAACTGGAAATGTGCGAATTTGAGGTTTATGGAGATCGTTATGATGGTAAGTCAAGGTCGAGGTTACAGCAATGAGGAACCCGCAGAATTTTTTATCCCGACATGGCGGCGCTGTGAGCGGTGCAATGGACGAGGGTGTATAAAAAACGAAGACCCTAAGACCTAAGACCCCAAAGACCTAAGACCCCCATCCTGAAAAAGTAAAAAACAAAGATCTAAGACCTAAGACCTAAAAAAGGAAGACCCCACCAGGTAAAAAAGGAAGACCCCAGCAAAAAATCATAGAAGACGTCGAAATTTTCCCTTCAAATTTTACGGGCATCTTACACTTATCAAGGCGCCACTTTCCTGAGAAATTCATCAAAATCCAAGCAGGCGTCACCCTCCTACAGGGTGTAACGGAAATATGCACAGCCGCCACCCGTACATTTTGCAGGGAACGCCCGTCAAACGTAGCTTGATTAAGTATGATTACAACACAATGCATACGTGGATGCCCTAGGAACGAGAGGTACCCTACGTGGGGTGATGTTGATAAGCGGTAGTTTGACAGCATTATCAATAGAGGTCTCCCTTAACGCGGGTGTGTTTAGCGCAGGATAGGGAAGGAACACAGTGCCTCTTTAAAAAAAGAAGCTCGTTTTCGTACGATTTGTGATTCGAACGTCTAGGCCACCAATAAAAAGATTGACTCACAAATTCTTCGCAACACAACAACTTGCTGCGAAAAAATAAAGATACCCAGTAATTTTACTATACTTTACTGTACTTCTGGGCCTCTTTACTACTTCTGGGATCTCTACTAGAAAGTGCCTGAGGAAGACCCCGCTTGGGGTCGAAAATTTGCGAAATTCGGAGACGACTATTCTATACTTGCCATTTTGTGTATCGTTTTTATGCTGTATTTTGGATACTTTGCTTTCATTAGTAAACTGCTACAAAAATAGAAATAAAAGTACTTTTTATAAATTTGTTTTCCATTAGGAATGTTGGACGGACCTGTCGCCTGGAGTCAGGATTCTGAACGAAGAAAGACTTATAAAGAGCAGAATTCCCCCATTCGCCACATTGTACAAAGGGACGGACACCAAGATGCAACTTAAGATCATCCTTCTTCTTGTTTTATTTGCGGTAAGTAACAGACCCTTCCTTATCTAGAAATCTCAGCAGTATTCACCGATTTTGAACGCCAACTTGTTCCGAGTGATTGGGTAAACCCGCGGAACGAACCAGGTGTGACATTTGCCAGTGTTTCCGTATGCCAGTGTTCCCCTAACTGTTTGGGAAACCCCGGCAGATAGATTGACCCGTTTCCCTCTGTGTCCGCTATTGTCAAATCGCACCTTATTCCGTGAGACAATAGCAGGGGAACAATCGCAGACGGGGAACAATTACAAACGTTACACCGAAACATACGTGCATTTTCTAACCCCGCTTTTGGTTCACGTCACTGCCAACAGGTGATCGCCTTGGCCCACGCCACAGACGACGAGGAAGCCTTCGCTAAAGGTTTGGAAGATGACGACGGTGAGTCAGTTTTGCTTGTCAAATGCAGACGTCTCTTACAGTGACATCTAACGGAAATCAGACGCACTAGATCATTGGTAGAAGTAACGAGTGTTCTGATTGGTTTGTGTGACTTGCCATCCGCCATGATGTTCTGCAAATACTTGTAAGTCCCCGCAATTTTTACGCGAGGTTCCTCATGGCCAACTTCTTTTTATGGGCGACGAGGGGTATGATCAGGTCATATTCCTTCCCTATCCTGCGCTAACACCTGCGAGATCTCTATTGACCGCTCATCAACCTCGCCCCAGATTAATTCTAGTTCCTAGGGTACCCACGTATGCATTGTTGAGTATTGTAATCATACATTCTCCAACAGTAGGGCGAAAGGCAAAACTACGGTATTGGAGAATGACAAAGTCACCGCCGGTGGCGCCGGCTGTCGATAAAAAGTTCAGCCCAGAAATACAAAATTGGAGTATTTTTCCCATTTCCAGGCTCATTAGTGGGTTTGGAGGACCTCAACCATCGCGTGAGAAGGCACGCACCGGCCGGCAAGGGAAAACCACCCACAACAGGAAAACCAGCTCGTGTTGAAGAGATGCAAGCAAAAAAGAAGAAAAATAAAAAAGACAAAAAGAATAAAAAGGATAAAAAGAATAAAAAGAAGGGCAAGAAAAATTAGTTGTGAAATGAATTCTGGTGAGTTTACACATCTGACGTCACAGTGACGTCACAGCGGTAATGATGTCAAGATGTCGGTGGCATGAACTCGGATTCGGAAGGAACCAACAGCCATAAAACTGGGACTCTGTACACTCTGTAGGTCAAGCATATCTGGCGCGCTATCTGTTGATCAATAACGTACGTATTCATGTATATTTCACCCACTTTTCTTATGTTTAGTGCGAGGAAAAAGCGAAGGACGAATGAAGGAGAGCAACATCCACTGACCCCCCCCCCTCGGCAAGAAAAGATTCGGAAAACGACATCGAAAGATACAACTTTGGGCCCCTAGGCCTAGTTTACGGCAGATAGAAATCAATCCGCGACGCCATGGTAATACATGATTCAGAGTTCTTGACAACCAAGTAAAAAAGTGATGAGTGCCCTCCTAGAGCTCTTGTCACTTGCTTCAAATCGCAAATGCGGGTCTACTTATCATCATAATATATGCCTTATTATCATAATATATGCAGAGTGACAAGTTGTAACAGGTCCCTTATGCAAATGGTTTGCCTTCAAACGTCTGTACAATAAAATTGCATTTATTCAACACAAAATTGGTGTTATTCTCTGATTTTGACAATTACCGACAGCTTAGCCTCCCCGTTCCCGAAACCCTGATCTTCCTTGCATTCCGACACGAAGGACGTCGATGTGGCGCACAGGCTCTATTTCTTGTATCCTATTGACATTTCCTGAACCCCAGCCCATAGTTAGGCCATGGAGTTACTGAGAATACCTCCATGGTTAGACTGAAGGGGTTATTGTCGTCCTGGGTATGGACAAAGTACACCAAGGTTCAATGTCGTCCAGACAAATATACCCAGGTATATAGCTGCACACCTGAAGACGAGATTGGTATCGCAGAGTCACATGACCTAGGCCTTGCCGGCCAAAATGGCGGTAAGTCGGGTCGACCAGGGCAACCTCAAGCAATATTTATCCTCAATCCCAATGTACAGAGACTCTGTATTTGTTTCAAAAGGGCGATACATGTAGTTGGACCGTCTTGTTGCAGTTTTCTGTAAGTTGCTGCGGGAGTGCTTGCAACTTGGTGTCGTGTCCGCGTTCCAGATAGCTCCACCGCCAATAGGTGGCGCGCACGGACGAGTGGCGTACCCTAGCGGCGATCTGAGGAGAATGGAGTGCTCGCTTAAGCCACATTAACCATTAACCCTCCCAGGTCAGAGGTGCAAAAAAGCCAACGGCGAGAAGAGCATAGTAAAAACAGCTTGAACCTGACCGTAGTCATGCTTCCACTCACGTAAACAGTATGCCAACATAAGCTGGAACTTCAACAAAAGACATAGGCCTATATATCAAAAACATCTTCGTTACCAATACAAGTTCATCGAAACACTACGAACGGATAATCCCAAATTGGGGATTAAGCACCATAATCCTTCTTTATGGTGAAATTAAAGCATTAGAAATGAATTTCACAATACTCTGAGACCGGATCTTGAACGTCCCAGAAGAAACCCCGCCTTGGGCTGTTGCATACAAATACTAATGTTCCTATTTTTATGCGTATGGATCAGACACAAGCCAGATTGAAACCAGGCCCAAAATCTGGCGTCCATCTTGAATCAGAACTCGCTCTACCACGCAACTGGAGCTTGGTTGAATTCAAAAGAGCAAAGTGGATATTCCTTACGTGATATTTGCTGATATCTTGAACATGATCGTCCAGTTTTCCGAAGAAAGTTCTCGGAAACTGTTGTGTTTTCTCAGTCTGCTCTTCGTTTCCTTCTCAACTACGGATGCACAGGTTCCACAATGGGGTAAGTTAGAAATGGTGTGGCAAGAATTCGAGAAGTAGGCCCACTACCACTCAGTGAAAACAGAGAGAGTGAGAGAGAGCCCTAGACATCAAAAATCGCACGTATAATGTAATTTGAAAGCAATGACCGAAATTTGAAAGCAGTGACCGTAACTTGAAATCAGTGACCGTGACTTGACGGCAGTGATCGTAACTTGAAAGCAGTGACACTGACTTGAAAGCAGTGACCGTAACTTGAAAGCAGTGACCGTAACTTGAAAGCAGTGACCGTAACTTGAAAGCAGTGACACTGCCTTGAAAGCAGTGACCGTAACTTGGAAGCAGTGACACTGACTTGAAAGCAGTGACCGGAACTTGGAAGCAGTGACACTGACTTGAAAGCAGTGACACTGACTTGAAAGCAGTGACCGTAACTTGAAAGCAGTGACACTGACTTGAAAGCAGTGACCGTTACTTGAAAGCAGTGACCGTAATTTGGAAGATTTGGAGGCAGTGACCGAAATTTGAAAGCAGTGACCGGAATTTTAAGAAAGTGAGCGTAGTTTGAAAGCAGTGGGCTTCAGTTGAAAGTAGTGACTACAATTTGAAAGCAGTGACCACGATTTTCAAGGTCGTGGCCGTAGTTTGGAAGCTGAGACAACAATCTGACACCTACTACGACCGTAATTTGATTGCAATCTTAAAGGAGCTCGACGTCCAAGTTGTAAACACTCACTCACTGGTTCTCTATCCACGCGACGCCTGCGGTGCTGCCACCTATTGTCGGTGATTTGTACTGACGTGAATATCGTGAGTGAGTTGCATTGGACCGGGCACCAGTCTAACGATCACGGGGCGCTACTGGTGCTGCCACCTTCACGAAGGAATAAAACTAGTTTGCTGGCCACTGTTTGTAAACAAACCAGTTTGTTTACAACTTGGACGTCGAGCTCCTTTAATAATTTGACACCGAAAGCACAAAATATACTAACTGTCCCACACTGTAAAAGAGAACATCACCAATAGGAGCGATATTTTATCCATCAACATACCAGGAATAAAAACCGTACAGAATCAACTGCGAACGATCTGTGGCTAGGAACAAAGCTTCGCTGACCTGCCACAAGATGGCTCTCATCACACTGATCTTGTGAATTCGTAGGAGTTGGCACCAAAAATCCTTTTGTAATTGAAGTATGCATAAACTTTTGAGGACTGAAACCAAAGTGATACATAAAGACCGGCGGCTGAAGGCAGCAGGCCCCTTTTTAGCAATACTCTCTCTTCCTTCATAGTTGTATCTGACTTTCAGATAACCTGGCACGGTTCAAGACCACGGGATCCTACCCCGCAGCTGCCAAGATAGGTACAGCGACATATCACAGCTACTGGGCTGTGGACGGTGACAGGGATCCGGATGATAAATTTCGTTATACATGTTTCATTGGCAAATCGTCCGAGTACGGTTTCGCATTTTGGTGGGTTGATCTGGGCAAGGTTCATGACATAAGGGAAGTGATCATCGTCAACAGGAAACTTCAGGCGCTAACAAAGAATCAAGTCGGACCAGGTGAGTTCATGCCACCCCCTTTCTCCCTGACCCAAAAATGACAGGGCATAGCTTGCGCCCCGAGCGAAAAGGGACAAAGCAATTTTTTCTCTAAAAGATCATTTTCCCTCTTGAAGCCAAGTTATTGTGGTGTCAGATGTGGGGAAAATGCATCTGAGAGGATGTAGATTTTCAAATTTATTTTATGGGGGGAGGACCCCCAGATCCCCCTCCGACTTTACCCCCCTCCGACTTTACCCCCTGGACTTGCACCCCGAGGCCATAAAACCTAGCTTCGCCCTTGAATGAAGACAGACTCTGACGTCACAATCGAAGTTCGCTTTAAGAAAACGTTTCTGAAACAATCGGATTTCTACTTTCAGTTGACGTCTTGAAGAACTTCAGGATCCTGGTAACAGAGAAACTACAATCGCACACCAAGGACCAGGACCAGTTCTTTGCCTCCAACAACTTTTCTGTCTGCGCCACGCAGGGGGAGAAATCCCTCGCGGCAGGCGAAGTGAAGCAATATCAATGTCAGGCCACCTGTCGTGGCCGATACGTGGTGGTGGCTAAGACAGGGCCTAAGGATGAACAGTTTCCGATGTGTGAGGTGGAGGTATATGACCAGAACAGCCTTTGTAAGTAAATCAACAAACACGATGGCCTAGTTGTATCGCGTCGACCTAGCGTCAACGAGGCAATGGGTTCGAAACGCTGCTCCAAACTTCCATCCCGCCTAAAACGGTCAAGTGTTCCATCTGATGGAATCATGTGGCCCACAAAATGACACCCGAGTGGTCCGATCGGAAGACATCGACAATTCCGTGTAGCACATTCAGTACCATTGCTGTCCGATGTGCGCACTCCATATTGAAGACTGGATTGTGCCACTTGTTGCCGCAATGACCTGTCGTAACCGATGTGCGCGGAACGACTGGATTGCGTTCAGTTGCTTCCAGTCACAAGGCCGATATGTACGCTTAGTTTTAAAGTGACCGTGGAACTATGCACTGGAATGTGGTGCACCTGACTGCCATTTGTCCTTCGTCGGAAGAATGACCAGAAAACGGGTATAAACCTGTAAACTGCTGAGTGCTAATGTACACATTCAACTTTCTTGGTGTTTCCAGGCAATATGGGCATGAAGAAACCTACAGCCATGTTCACCTACTACAAAGGTCACCAGAAATCAGGGTTCAAGGTCTCCTACAAGGGTAACGACGGTCTACACATGTTCCTGGACGCAGACGGCACCTGTGTTCACTCCTCAAATGCCGGTAACATAGACACAGAGTACTGGATGGTCGACCTACTGAAGGAGTACAGGGTGCGGAGGATAGTGACGGTCAACAGGGGTGACCGTAACACAGGTACCACGTGCTGTAAAGCTCTCGTGGAGCAAAATTATTATAAACATCGAGAACCGCGTGCTGGCTGCCTCTGACAGTGTGTGTCCAAGGCTGTTGCACTTTGACAAAAAATTTTCACACAAGCTCTGTGTCTGTACAACTGACGTATACAACGATATTTTGTCCAATCAGCAGAGAGAAGGCTCTCTTCCTCGCACCTGCGGAAATGTACCTGACGTACTAGTATACAACGATTTTTTGTCCAATCAGCAGAGAGAAAGCTCTCTTCCCCGCGCCTGCGGAAATGAATCTGTCCAATCACGAGACGCTGCTTTGTCACGTGTGCTAGTAAATGTCGACCACGAGATTTCTCTCTCTACAGGTGGCTACTTCAGAAAGTTCAAGTACACCATTTTGAAGGACGTTCATCCCTGGAATCTGGCCATGAACGATTATTACGTCTGCTACCACCTGGTCACTTTTTTACAAGACGCAGAGATTATTGAGGCGAACTGTAATTACGAGACTGTGGGTCGGTACGTCATGCTGTATAAATATGACGCTCAAAGCAACGCCCTCCTTCTGTGTGAAATGGAAGTTTACGTGGCGCCAGTTGTAGACGGTACGTCTTTTTTTTCATTTTCTTATTAAATCGAACTGCTTACGTTTCACAACGAGATTCCCGGAGATTTTATAGGGAATCTAAACTATCCTGCGCTAAACACGCCCACGTTAAGGGAGACCTCTATTGACATATTGTTAAACTACCGCTTATCAACATCGCCCCATGAACAGTAACTCTCATTCCCACGCTGTCCACGTGTAAATTGTATTGTAATCCTACATTCTCCAACACTTGGGCGAAAGGCAAAACTACGGTATTGGAGAATGACGCAGCCGCCTCCGGTGGCGCCGGCTAGTGTCGACATAAAGTGGCAGTATCTTGCCGCTTTAATTTCTAATCCATTTTTAGTGAACATTGCGCTGAATAAGCCGACGGAGATGAGCGGAGAGATTGGCCTATCAGTGAAGACATCCGGGAAGGCTGTGGATGGGAAAGTAGCCCGGATGTGGGGTGCGGGTTCGTGCATCCGGACGCCAGGGACTGCGACAACAGAATGGTGGGCGGTGGATCTGCTCGATCTTTATAAGATCCGGAATGTTGTGGTGGTCAATAGAGGCGAAGAGGGTACGCAAAATTAGGCCTATCTAATGATAAAACGCAGTACCTCCACCGGATATCAGTGGGAGTAAAGTTGATTGAAGGAATAGCTGAACTCTACATTACAGTGTACTTAGTTGTACAAGAACAAGCTGTTACGTCAGTTGATCATGCCCCCACTGATCACACGTTGAGTTGCTGCCTTTTACGTCCCATTGGAGGGCATTACACTACAGAACTCAAATATGTTGCTGGTCGTAACAGTGGTACCTCACATAAGTTGCCAGAAACAGTGGTACCTCACTAAATAGCCTATGCCAGTCGCAGAGCGAGCATGGTGTGTTCCAAACCTCAAATCAAACCGCCCAGAATGATGTGTAACCTTGCAATAACCAGACTGAGTGGGAAAACATGCTGAAATACATGTAAATGCATTCCATGGAGTCGAACCGACTACATGTATTTACTGCAAGTATTCCTGAAACTTCGCCATTTTTCATTCAGCCACGTGTCTCCAGTTCATGGGCGTCAGTGTGAACATAATGAAGGTAAAGGACTCTCAGATCACCGTGTCATCTTATAACACGAAATGGACCAAGGACAAAGGAAGGTTGTATAACTGGGAGATGACCTATGGGACGGATTCTTGGTGTCCGAAGACCAAGTCATCGACTGAATACTTCCAGGTGGACTTTATCAACACGGTCCTGTTGACTGGGTTTACAATTCAAGGTAGGCGTATTTGGAACGA
>NMRB01000541.1:12394-23551 GCA_002633025.1 Notospermus geniculatus
TGCATCAGACGTGCTGGGTCTTGATGAGTACAGATAATCAACATAGAAATCTACCTCAACAGTCTCAATGGTGTTATCACTAAAACTAATTAGTTGGCGTCTTGGGCAGTTCGCTTTAAAGGGACTAGGAAAATTGTTTTTAGCTTCGGTTATTACAAAATGCCAGTTCCTTCATGTTAAATTCCCACCCTCAATTCACTTTTTCAATTAAGCGTTAATTAGTGACACCCAGGTAAATCAGTTATCGCCTGACCATGGAGCAGCCACTATTTGAGCAATTGCTCAACAGGTGTCTCCCATGGTCGTTCGGGACATTCTCCGCGGCATATCACTTTGTATTGATATGTGTTTTGTACCAAAATGTGGTCGAAGAGAATCTCTGAGCAATCCTCTTTCTTCTGATGTGCAGCTTTGATAGTAGATCGCTTGTCAGTATTTCATTCGCGGTGGTTGAAAATGTGATGCATGTTTCATTTATGTGAACAAGGATCCAATTGACAAAATCGATCTATAGACAAGGATCCGACGAGGGCGCATGTTTTTCCAAATGTGTCCTAAATCTCTTTAAAATTCACATCCTTTAGTTTTGGTCCTTCAATCATGTCAATTGCTATCCTCATCAGATGGTCCAAGTTGCTTTCACAGATTCTGTTTCGCAGTCGTGTTTTGATTAGCTTTATGTCGCTGAATGACCTCTCAACACTTGCCGTTGAAACTGGAAGGCCAAGTGCCACCTGAAGCAGGAAGAAAATATTTGGGTAGAGATGTTTGGCGAGTTCATCTTTGGTCATTGCTTTAAAGGGACACCCCAGGAAAGCATGTAAAACGTTATTGATAACTGGTAAATTGTGTAAAAACCATATACTGAAGAATTCAGAAAGATTTGTTGAGAAATAAATATTTTGTCGCGTCTTTTATAGTGGTGTGAATTAATATTCGAACAGAGGGAATTCAGCTTTTCATTAAAGGCAAACTGTGTCCAATATCTATATCAAAAGTATTTGAAGTCAGTCCTAGAATGCACTTTTCTAATCTGATATGTTTTCGCTGAATTCAGATACTGCATATCACGACAATGGCGAAAATATCGAAATTTGACATTTCTTGAGATTTGCTTTTATCACCATTTTGTCTGGATATTTTGTGGAATTTTTCCCCTTGCAACAACATGTTGAATGGGGTATTACCTGACAGCGTTTGTAAACTGAAGTTGATATTCATACACCTGTGATTCAAGTTTGATGTCTTTGATATTTTCCAATATGTCAAATTTCGATATTTTCACCACTTTCGTGATATCCAGCATCTGAAATCAGCGAGAGGAGTGCATATCTAGGACTGACTTCAAGTACTTTTGATATAGATATTGGAATACCGAAGTGACAAATTTTGCTGAACTCCCTCTGTTCGAATATTAATTCGCATCACTCTATATGTGCACTACTTGTCACTGGCTTCAATAATAGGATTATAAGCATTGTGTAGAAATAGACCCTGGCCACTGTTGATCAGGGGTTTAATCCTCCGGATTTGAATTGCTTCGTGTATTTTCCTTACAATGGTGTTACCCACGTTAGTACAACGTCTTTCAACAGTGTCCCATTGAATTTTGTGGTGTGGGTTATTAATCACATGTTCAGAGATAGCTGATTTCATGTCATTATTTCTGACAGGTTTTGGGTGCTCCTCGATTCTCACTGGGAGGGGTCTCCCCGTTTTACCAACATACGCAGCATCACAGGAGCAGTTGATCTTGTACACGATCCCTTGCCCGATCTCTGAACACGTCTATTGGAAACATGGCTGGGCGCCAGATAAAACATGGGAAATATCTGCAAATATTTCATTGCCGAAAAAGAGTTAATGGGTTACTCCACTGGTTGCAGTAAATTTGAAACAGGTTTTCATCAAAAGCATATCAAATTTCACTTGGCTGAACAGCCTGCCTATCTGAAAGAATGCACTCAGTCTTAGTATTGAAGTTCACACACACTCTGGCATATTTACTCTGGTATGAAGTGAACCTGACAAACGTATTTAGGCATGAGCCTCTTCAACATCACCACTAATCGTCTGATGTCTCCTGCTCTGATGAGGTCATCTAGCTGCATGAAACCGAGACACTTAACAGACCCATCGAATAGCTGTCGCAGCAGGTTTCCAATTTTTATTCGTACTGCTGATCAATATATTGCGGCTTAGAACCGTATTTATTTATTCAATTTAGTTACAGTGGATGCCGCGGTAAGAATTACCATTATGGCTATCCATTACATACAATAACATTACAAGTAAGGGAGTAAGAAACAAAAGTGGAAAATAAGAAGTGGGAAATTTTGGAATTTTGCGTGAATTTTTTCAATTTCTCAAAATGGACGAAATTTTTTTCCCATTTTGAGAAATATCGCCCGAAAAATCAGACGAAATGTCATGTCATTTCAAGAAAATTTCTCAAAATGGGAAAAATTTTTCGTCCATTTTGAGAAATTGAAAAAATTCACGCAAAATTCCAAAATTTCCCACTTCTTATTTTCCACTTATATTTCTTACTCCCTTATAGTGTGAGATGACGGATACAGAGGATTAACTAAAGAAACAAAACCGTATTTACTAGGCTTACTACTGTCCTTCTCTTCACCTTTCTTGTTCCCATCAGCTCTTGCAAAGGCCCCCTTGGATCTGAATGACTTCTTCCAAACTGACTTACCATCCTTCTGTCGACTCCTGTTCCCTGCCTCCACCCTCATTAGCGCCAAATTCCCATAGACTGGATCAGTGCTCTTCTTGGCCTCGGTCTTCACGAACTTTGTCAGGGTAGCGAAATTCGCTTGGTTGCCCTTCGAATAAACAACGGTGCACCACTCTCGTGCATATACACCGTGGAGAATCGGCAGCGCATTAGCCGAGTTTTTCAGGTGGCAGCACTGGTATCCGAGTCGGAATAATATGGCGGCTGTGTCACAAATGTTGAAGATGTCAACTCCAAAGCGGCGAGCAAATGTACCGAAGATGAAAGGTATACACGCTTAGACCATGCCGCGGATGACCTCCAGTTTATCGTCTATTAATTTAAAGCTTCCTTAATTGGAATTACGTAGTCGATTTTACATTTGAAGTGGAAATGTTCAAGTGTCACCAGCTGTTCACTGCGATCAATGAAACAACCGGCCTGCACGACGAACATTTCCACTTCAAACAAAGAAACAACACTAATTCAGCCCCTATATTTCGGCGTGTTCTATTGCAAATTATCACTAGATCATCCTCGAATTTACCTAAATTCGCTCACCTCGACCGAAACTCTCCATCTTTCGCGTTTTAGTCGGCAATACACACATCGATATGTGACACAGCCGCCATGTTCGACTTGGATACCAGTGCTGCCACCTGAGAAACTCGGCTAATGCGCTGCCGATTCTCCACGGTGATATAATAAGGCAAATTCTTCACTAACCTGGTGAGGTTATCCGGATACTGCAAGATTTTTAGACGTCTATACTCTTCACCGCGTTTTCACATTCAGCGAGGAGGATACTAAATATGTATGAGGCCTTTGATCATCCGCCTTAATCAATGGCCAGTCAAGTGCTCTTTTTTTGTAAGCTCTGACGATAACCTCCGGGTCCCCGTAGGGTATTGGTAAACAGAGAAATCAAGAAATGAAGAAATCGAGAACTCCCAAGATTCTGAAGGACCTTGGAGCTGTGAGCCTTTTGGCGTAGTTCAGGGTCCTGGCTTCAATCCTTCGCTCATTTGTGGTCAAGTGTAGTGAGGTTGATATTCAGCATACATCATGAAATGAACGATAGCCTCGAACTAGGCCTACAGCTCCTAAGTGCTTGAGAATTTACTATGGGTTCCTTTTGAAAAGTTGTCGGGATTGGTCTTGTCTCCCTATTCCCAAATTATGGTAGGTATAGCATTAATTTTCAGCCCCTTCTGGCAATAATCCCACTGTATGGTTGCTTACCGGAAGTGTCTCGAATTAGGCCTGCAGCTCCTAAGTGCTTGAGAATTTACTATGAGTCCCTTTTGAAAAGTTGTAGGGATTGGTCTTGTCTCCCTATTCCAAACCCCGGAGGAGGTATAGCGGTAATTTTCAGCCCTTTTGAGCAATGACCCTACTGCATGGCTGTTTACCGGAAGTGTCCAAGACGTCAAAGTTGCCATGCAAAAGAAAATTCATGAAAATGACGAAATGCACCCGGGTTATTCATGCACTTCATGACGTCATCAGTTTTGTGGTCACGTGCATCTTGGCAAGACGCACGTGACTTGGATGAATTTTTTCAGATATTGGACGATATTTTTTTCAGATATTGGACGATATTTTATAAATCTTGGAGGACTGTACAATTCTTGGAAATTCAATTCTTGGACTGTACTTTTTCAAATCTTGAACGAAAAATCAGTCTTGAATAAATTCGACTTTGGCATTCCATAGGTGATGGTTAAATTAATCGATCATGCGAGTTCTCGATTTCTTCATTTCTTGATTTCTCTGTTTACCAATACCCGTCCCCGTACCTCTCCTCGAGCTCCTTCTTGGCCGCGGGATAACCAAGATTAAATCTGCATCAAGGGAACTGATTCCTGTCACAATCCAGTTAGGTTCATTAACTGCAAACTGTTCTAATAGTTCAAGCGGTCCTCATTAGATGTCGTTTAGGGCACAATCCTCGACTGGAATTGCCAGAGAACTTCTTATTTCCGATTTAGGCCTCTTCATCTCTTGTACCACTTTCCTCCACTCCACGTCTCTTCTGACTGAGCTGAGTTAAGCAAGGTTCATTGGCACACGGAATTGGTCCGGTTCATGTCCGTAAAAATCTATCAAATGGGCTTCAGCGTTGTCGTATCCGGAAAACTAGGGGCAAACGGACTGGAAACGGATAGGATCCGTGTGCCAATGAACCTTGCTTTAGCCAAGATGAAAGGTCTTGAAATTGCACATGGGTTTCAGTGTCGTTTATGATAGAATGAATGAGGTTGTTGCATAGGAAACTTGGAGAACTGGAGTTAAGTGCCAGTGAAGAAGTATCAATCAGAGATTCCAAGAAATCTGGCAGATGGAAACTGTCTTGGAGATCCTTTGTCGTCTCGCAGGTTGAATAAAGATGGATTGCATGTATAGATAGATGTATCTGGATCAGCAATATCAATGTCTGAATCAGCACAATCATGGGTTGAACAAAAACCAATCAGATTATCATCACTTTCCGATGTATACTCACCATGTTTTGCATTTCTACAGCAGTTCTTGTCAGGTTGGGCTGGGTGGGAAGCAATGCTGTAATAGCGATTTGAGACTTCATTCGGAAGGGGTAGAACTCTCGACTTAGACATCTCCAACAAATGCAGCTGTTCAACAGATCTGACACGAGAAATTGCGACATAGAGCTGGCCTGGAGCGAATATATACCATGTATACTGGCAATGAACACAGAAATTCTTATAATCCAAGGTCATACCGTGACTTTTATGGATGGTTACTGCCCAGGCCGGAATAAGTGGAATTTGTGTGCGATATCCAATAATTCGTTTCAAATTAGCAGGAGGAAAACCAACTGATGGATCATTTCCCTTGAACCCAACCACAAGCCCATTCATTCCATTCACATTTTTTTTTCTGATGCATTGTAGGTCAACATAACCCGTTGACTCCTTTCTTCAAGTACAATTTCTGTGGGGATATCACGGCATTGGCCAACCTGTGTCTTCTCTGAGAAAGAGATGAACATCAGACTTCGAGGTGTCCAAAATCTTTGCATTCATGATATCGGGTTCAAGGCGTCTGGGGATCAAATGGATGGTGTCGTCGGGTAGAGGAAATCTGTCAGAAAACGCACGAAGGTAACTTTCATCATCGTTCCCGAATACTCCTCTAGCAATATCTAGGAGGAAGGTGATGAAAGCAGGATCAGCTTGTCTACGAAATGAAAATGCAGTACCATCAAGTGAATAATTATTTACTCAGACTCAGTATTTAATGTTTTTGATTTCGCTAATAAAGATGGATAGTTTATTGAATTTTTGAATTTTTTGATATGAATTCTTTCAAAGTGTATATATATCTATCCTTTCCGTGTTTGTAAGAATCGGAGATACCAGAATAGATCATCATTAGCTTAAATCCAAAGTGACATACATTTTGCGAAAGGTGTTATTCACCTTTTCACAGTTTGCAACAGAAAGATATGTAGGAAGACATGGTGCAATTGCTCCGACTAAACGGCATACTGGCCGCTGTCGATGCTGCTGGGTGCCGGTGGAAGCTGCATGAAGTCGCAAGTCAACTCCAACCACCTCCAAATGGACTCTGGCTTTTGCGTACAGCTCGCATTATTCTGTCGACTGCATCGAAAAGACGGCGACTCACCATTGAAATATCGCCAATAATCAAGCAATCGACAACAATTATTCTATTACGTAGAGCTTCATCACACATCAATCGATCCACAATGTTCTGCCCTGAATCTGAGGCAAGACCCAAGTTGAAACTGGAAGTGTGAAATTTGCTTGGCAGCAAATTTCATGGTACCAACCTAGAAAATGGGCAGTTATCAGTGAAGAGGTGAAGGAGAGATATGTTGGAAAACATGCTATCATAATATTTCTGATCTACAAGGGGTCATAATTTGTCATAATTTGTATTGAACTGTTCACAAATGAGTACATTACCAGTAAGTAAAATATTGAAGAGTGAGAAATGTCGAAATCACAACTTTTTATTATACTTGAGAAATGATTAACTTGTCCCGCAAGTGATTGGCAAGTTTAAATACTTTGATTTTCAAATCAAATATGTTCAGAAATATACAAAATCAGATTTTGTTTCAAAATGAAATATAAAATAAAATATGCACAAAAATAGCATGTTGATCAGTTGCAAGTGTTCTGAAGTGTGAACTTTGTAAATGCAAATAGGAAACACTGGTACATTAAGTGAGATTGTCAGATAATAATTATTATAGAAATACAATTGTCGTGAGAATATATTGTAGAAACGAGTATTTTTTATTATGCTTGAAATGATTAACTTGTCCAGCAAATGATTGAAAATTTCAACACACTGATTTTCAAATCAAATGTGTACATAAATGTACAAAATCACATGTTAGGCCTATCTGTAAATAAAGTATGCAGCAAATTACATGTTGATCAAGAACAGGTTTTTGGAAATGTGAACTCTGTAAATGCCAATTGTAAATATTGGTTCATGAAGTGGGATTGTCAGATAATTACGAGTTGAGAGTATTCATTATAGATGTATTTCAATAATGACACTTGAGAGTTTGATGTTGCTGATTGGACATCCAGTATGGCCGCCATGCGGCATAACCCCCAAATCATCAAAGTCCTTCCTGGGAATGACTTGACCCAGATTGCTCATGATTATGTACCTCCCTCTGTCATTAGACTGTTATGTCCAACCCGGTGAGCACATGGTCCATGGACACTTTTTTATTTTGCCTTATTTTATTTTATTTTGTCATTTTTATTTTATATCTCCTTCGTGCTTGACGTTTTTAGTAACTTTCTTCACAAAATTGTCCTTCACATCATCGACTTTCTCGTCTGCTCTCGCACCCCTTTCGTCTTTATCCACCGTCTCTGTTCCAGCTAAAATTGCTGCCATGTCCTCTTGTGGGACCTCGAGCACAGGCCATTCGTCCCCTCGCCGTCGTGGACACTCACAGACTCTCTCCTTCTTCCTTCGTCTCTCCACCCATGCTTTTGTCACCCAAACCAAATTCTCTGCCGCTCTCTTTACCTCCTCTAATCCGTCGGATTCCTCACTCCCTGCTTCTTCGTCTACCTCCCCATCATCTCTCTCCTCTACAATCTCTCCATCGCCCTCCACTTCACTTTGACAGAGCACTGTTTCTGCGTTGTCATCTTCTGCCGATGGGTTAACCACCGGCACTTTCTCTTCAGTGGTGATGAAGATGTATTGCTTTAGAGGGAGTCCGCCAACGTCTCCGAACTAATGCTGACCGCCGTGGCAACATCATCCTCCCACATCGCCCCGGTCGTCTTCTCGTTCTTCATTCTTTGTAAAATCTCATTTGATATCTCTTCATGTAACTCTTCCGCGTCCATGACGCCCGTCTCGGGATTGACACCGTGTTTGAAAAGTGTATGAAGCCTCATCTGATCAAAGAACAATATGGCTGGACACGCCATACATTGCCACAGTGGGCCATCCGTAACGAGATTTGCAAAGGCTGATAAGCCTCATAAAAGTAAATTTCGCCAACTTATCGTCAACGAACATCTGAACATCTAACTTCATCCTCTTGCAGAATCATCAACACTAGTTATCGCCGTCGCTACCGTCTAGACATCTTATATTTAGTCGAACTTGAAGTTACAATAAACGAACAAACGATATTGAAAAATATGAACACTCCTCGTTTCATCCATCCCCGTCTTTAGCCTCTAAATAGTCTAATCCTTCGTCACCCTCAGAGCCTTTCTTTCCCACTTCAACCTCGGGGCGCCTCCATATCTCTTCAGTCTATGGTGTACGACCCGCTTCCTTCCTCGTCCATCAAACTGGACCAAATAGTCCAGGTCGTTGATCTGCTTCAACACCAAATATGGTCCTTCATACGGTCTTCTGAGTTTGGGAGTTACGTCTAGTTGCTTCAGGTCTGACAACCACCAGACATAATCGCCACGTCAGTATTTCGTCAAGGTCGTCTTGGCGTCATAGGTCGCCTTCTGTCTTCTGGCTTTCTTGTTGAGATGTATCCTCGCAACTTCGTGGGCTCTTTGGAGTCGTTCTTTCAACTTCTCAACAAAGTCCCATATGTCGACACATCTTCTCCAGTGACCGTCTTTGATCCAAAAACAATCTCTGCTGGTAGCTTTACCTGTCGTCCGAGCATGAGTTTGGAGTGAAGCCAGTCGTCTCATTTGGGGTGGCTCGATAAGCATCAGCCAAACAACCCAAATACTTGTCCCAGTTCGTCTGTTCACCCTCTAAGTAGGCTTTCACCATATCAATCATCGTCTTATTATTATACCTCTCAGCCTGTCCGTTGCATCTCGGGTTTCCAGGTGTCATCCTCGTTTTTCGAACCTCCAGCAGGTCGCAAAGTTCCGTAAATATTTTACTCTCGTAGTTTCTCCCCTGATCACTGTGGATGTGAAGCGGACAACCATACCTTGACATAAATTCACTCAACAATATCCTGGCAGTCGTCGTAGCTATCTGATCAGGAGTGGGGAATATTTCAACCCAACGTGTAAAGTGGTACTCCTTCAGCTGGTAAATGGTCAGTGATTTGCCATTCTCTGAGAACTGTAGCTATGACTTGTCCTCCCCTTGGAGAAGAATTACCTTCCGCACTTTGATTTGTGTTTTTAGATATTCCATTTTTTGGCCTCTAGCCACTCGTCACTACTGTTATTGGAATACAGAAGTTTCGACTCTATGAACTGGACTGATGCCTTTGCCCCCCCCCCCCCTGAATGGCATGGTCCAACTGTCCAAAGACACGCTCACCATGAACACCATGGTTGTCAGTCTTGATGCCATACACGACCAATTTGAGGAATGTGAACACGTTGTGTAGTCAAGCTGCATACTCCAAGTTAAATATAAAGTGCACCTTGAACAGTCGATCCATAGCGGCAGTCACATCGTTGCCAGCACACGGAAAGGCAAATGCCATCCACATCAACAAAAAGCTGGCTTGGATTATCCCGTGTACCGAGACACAGCATGTACTGTTGGGTCCTTTCTTTTGCATTCTTTGATGAAAGAATGTGTTCTACTGAAATTCCGACCTGAAAAAAGAAAAGCAAGAATAAGATATATTGACGACGTCAATGGTTACCGAATTGTTTTATGGACAGTAGGGTTGCCCAGAGAAAGTGTCCAATGACGGTCTCAGTTTTTTGTGGAGACCAGGTTGTCTGATGGCCAATTCTCCCATGCAGTTAGGTAGGTCTAATGGCATGATTTTGGTTTAGGCCTGCTGGAGAAATTAACCACAGCTTAAATACCTGGCACTGTGCTTGAGGTCACGGTCACTATACAAAAAAATACAAACATGAACACCTTTATTCTTCGACAGTATATGATGTCCCTTGGACAGGTAACTGGATCATTAAGGGCTTCGAAGAGCCATCTGAAACAACCAACATCTTTCACTTTATACTTTGATAAACGAATGTTTTTCCTATCTGGAATTTTGTAGATAATAGTTAAGTTAGTTCACGTGGCTCAGAGCAATAGTCTACCAACTGACATTTTCATAATTTTGAGAAAATCGAAAATAAAGGCCTAGGCCTACTAAGGGCCTCTTATTTACCCTTAGTAGGCCTTTATTTTTCCTCCAGTTAGGGGTGAATGTGTCGTGCCTTTCTGCTTTAGGCCCTTTCCCTTCCCCTATTCTTTTCATTGGTCAGTGATCTGCATACACTTTCGGAGAAGTCTCTTCACAAGTCAAAATCTGAGTTTTGACAAACTTTACTGTTTTCAAACATTTTACACGGTTCCCTCTGTGGTTTTATGGTGGAATACCATACAGCAGAACACCATAGAAAGGGTATAAACCATAGAATAACACAGCATTATCATACCATAAAAAGATTACCCAAGGTACAAAAAGCACAAAATTGACACACTAAATGATAATAAACAAGAAGTCAATCTCCAGAATTCACGAATTTTCGACCCCAACCGGGGTCTTTTTCAAGTGGAACTTTACAATCTGAAACTCTAGAAAAGACTGAGCTGAAACCCGAATGTAGAACTATAAAGACTGTGTAGACAGGGCAAATAAGCAATTAAGGAAAGAATAGCGACCAAGCCCCAAAGGTGGCCGCTGGACAATTAAGGAGAAACTAATTCAGCTGAAAAGAAGGGTTGAATAACTGCAGGGCCTCTCAGTCTGACCACAAGCAGAGTGTAGGTAACTGGCGCAGAGCTTCATTTGGCTGAACATGCTGAAAGAAAGTTTATAAATTAATAAATATGACTTGTGTAATACGTAACAAGCACAAAGCGAAAAGATGCACAAAGGTAAAGGAATATAAAGGAAGTCAACTTCCAGATTTGTAGGAAAAAAACAGAATGGATAATGCAAATCACTGAGCAGTGAAAAGAATAAGGTGAGGAGGATTAGAGCAAAAAAGGGGGGG
>NMRB01000541.1:34216-57301 GCA_002633025.1 Notospermus geniculatus
GAGTGGGGGAGCCGGTTGTGAAGACCCTGGGTGCGAGGATGACCATGGGCCAGGTTGTTGATTAGGCTGCAATCACATAGAACCACGTACACACCTGTTAACAAAGGCTTCACAAAGGATTCACGACCGTGAAGCCTTTGTTAACAGGCCTGTACGTGTAGCGCGTAGTTCTATGTGATTGCAGTAGCTCACGCGGAGTGTGTCCCTTATGACTAGAAGTATACGGTATACGGAAACACCGGTTAACAAAGGCTTCCCCAGGATTCACGGCCGTAAAACCATTGTTAACCGGCGTTTTCGTATACCATATACTTCTATGTAAAAGAAGCCTTAGGCACAGCGCCAGGCCTAGTGCTTGGCTGTATGTCCCAAATGGAACTGCATGCATTGGTCGGCCTGTGCTTGTGTCAGGGATGGCCATTATGTGCTAATAGCAGCGCGCCCAGCTCAAACAAACCACAACTAATCCAAATACACTAGTTGTTGGCGGAAAAAACGGGGGCTCTGAAAGAGAAATAGCAGAAATGATAAATTTATTAATTGCAGACGGCCATTTTTGCTTCGACATAGTATCAGTCCACCTCGCTGTTAGTACCACTGGCTGTATATACATGTAGGGTGGACAGGAGGCCAGTCTTATCAAGGTGCGGAGGGAGAAAGAGTCACCTAATGCATACAGTCGTGCTTTAAAAACTCGTTGCCAAGCTTTCTAGGTTGTTGTCGTATTGTGAGTGAATTGCTCTCCTTGCTAGTTTTCCTGATGAGTTCACTCATTGTTTTCTCTGTTTTACAAAGACAGGATGGGACGTACATAATCGTTGCGAATGGATCTAGACAGAACCGAATGCCCATGTTGGTCGGCATATTCGTAACATTGTAAGCTTGTAATTGTTTACAGGTACTGTTTAGTTCCTGTGTTGTCCGCTTCAGAATTACAGCGCTTCTTATCTTGGTGTATGTAGAGCTTGGAAACACCATACATCACCCTTTTAACACCACGATTGACCGCAGTTGTACCGCATGACTACCTTGCTGACAACCGCATCACCACATTATCCACACCGCGTTTTCACCTACTTGTGCCTAACCAAACCTCTGTCATTTTGGGCGATTCAGCATGGTTTTGAACCTTGTTGAACCGCCTTGAGAACCGTCCCCGTCTGAGGCCTGCTTTAAGGAGTTCAGTTGAAGTTGGCCGCGCATCATCTGACTAAAGTAGTAGTGTTTCATGTTTCATACTGTCTCATCCAATCTTGCTCCACAGGTAGGAAAGGAGAATTATAGTCTGTGTAATCCGTCGAGGAGACTGGATACCAATTATTCTCCTACGTTTGCAGGAAGACTATTCCATACTGAGGACACCCTATTGAAAAATTGATTCTTGATCTACTTATACCGGGTACGGAGGTTGTATCATGAAACATGTGAAATGAAACCGTAAATTTCCCAAACCATATGGTAATGGACATTTTCATGAATTGCTGATTGAGGCCGTGAAGTTTCCAGATAACAGCCAATTCTCAATGAAAGGACTAAAGGGAAGAAATCAGTGGTCCAGTACACATCATCAACCTACCTCGAATATATGCAAGAGATTTCCTGGTTCATGAAAGTGTTTGAGAAGAACTGGAAGTAATTACCACACGGGCAAGTCCACTTGGGACTTTATCTTTCCTTTCAGCTTCGATCATCTTCTGAACGTCATTCCGAATAGACTTTCTCTGATCTGCATTTTTCCCTGCCTGCGTGAGCAGGTGTTCGAAGTAAGGGTGGGTATACACTACAGGCGATTCGCCCAACGCATGCGATGGTTCTTTGTTATTTCATGCCGCAATGCCTCCCAAAACAAAAGCGATTCGCGTGCGATGCCAAATCGCTTGGCGAATCGCTTCTAGTGTGCACCCACCCTAGCAGTACTACGTCGTGCTTTAGATTCCAGCTTTTCACGGAGAGACGGAACACTGAACCCCCAGCAATTTCTCAAAATGTTTCAAAAAAGTATTCTTGTTCAAAAGGAAAGGCCCAGTGCCATTCAGCCTCACTGAGGCTGAATGGGTCAATGTCGTCCTGGGTATACCTTATGTTTACCCAGGATTATCCTGGGTGATCATTTTCTTTACCCAGGATCATCCTGGGTAAACATAAGGATCCTTAACTTTACCCAGCTTGGGAGTTCCCGCCGAATCATGCTGTACGTGCGTCTCTTTCGGCAGAGAACATGCAGTAGGATCATTGCTAAAAAGGGCTGAAAATTACCGCTATACCTCCTCCGGGGTGTGCAATAGGACGACAAGACCAATCCCTACAACTTCTCAAAAGAGACCGATAGTAAATTCTCAAGGACTTAGGAGCGATAGGCCTAGGTAGAACATGTATAATCCGTGTGCATTTCGTCATTGTCATGAATTTACTTTTTGCAGAACATGCAGTACGATCGTAACTTCGATAGTAAATTCTCAAGGACTTAGGAGCTATAGGCCTAGTTCGAGGCCACCCTTCATTTCATGATTTACGCTGAATATCAACCTCACTACACCACTCGGGAACTCCAATCTGGGTAAAGTTAAGGATCCTTATGTTTACCCAGGGCCGTCCTGGGTAAAGAAAAGGATTACCCAGTATGATCCTGGGTAAACATAAGGTATACCCAGGACGACATTGACCCATTCGGCCTCACTGAGAACTGGTCCTTCATTGAGATATGATGTTTGTGTGCTGTATGTTCCCCCCATGTATGGATCTATCTGAGTTGCATTCCTGGCAGTCCCCATCTTGGAGAACTCTTCAAGAAGGACTGCTTTTTCCAATTATGTTTCTTTCGTCTCATCATCAAATCTGGCTGCCAAGCCACACAGCTATCACTATCTCTCTCAGAATCTACCTTCCTCCGTTTATTGTCACCTGTTGCACTTTGGTTCCTTGTGCAAGTTCAGTTAATCCAGTTCCACGGAACTCGTTATAAATACGTTCGTCAATTTGCCTGTATAATGGGTCGTAACCATTTCCTACCACAAAAGCATCACCACCGATGTGATTATGTCAGTCATTTGATCCCTGAATGAATGGGGATAAGCACCAACAATTTTTTGTGCCATTAGCCTCAAGGACTGGCGGCTAGGTCGTTTCTTCACCCTGGACACAAGATCCGCAACTGCAATTCGCACCATTTCAAGGCGGTTAGTTTTCTTTGGCCATTTCTTTTCTTTTAATGCGACAGTGAGCCAGTGTGGGAATTCCATGGCAGCACATGCATCGAAGACACATCAAGGTTAACATCTGGGTCACTCGGCAAAGGAGTACATGGACGACTGTTCCAAGGGGTGTCTACTCCACCATTACCATCAGAGGATTGGTTTAGTGGCTCTCCAGACTTGGAGCAAGATGCTGAAATGGGAATTATTAAAACATAAATGATCTTATATTGAACCATATTGGACCATATCGATGGTAAAGTCAGAAACAACCTACCAGCGACCCACTGGAATGCAGAATTATGGGAACTGACGACACTGGTTCACCACCAGTCGTAACTCTTTCATAATCTTAAACCACACAATTTGTTAATGAGTAGGTGAACGTTGTTCGTTCTCGTTGTCGACGATGTTGACATGGTTGATGCGGTTGTTCCCGGTTGATGACATCGCGGTGATATCGTTTTTCGTAGTTATTCAGTCAGACCAGCGTTTAACGAGCCTCGTTTGACGAGGGTCGTTTCAATATCCTCGGTTTTCGATTCGCCGATTATTTCTTTGTTGATTCGTTGAATTTCTTTCAGTTTTGAAGGGAGGAGTTCGGCTTTTCCGGTGATCTTGTCCGCCTTATCTGTTGCATTACCTCCCCTGGCTCTGTCAATCTGTCAGTTCCTCTATCATGTCTATTGTTTTATAACTCTTGTCATGGCTGCCTCTTTGCCTGCGGCCCCTCTCGCTTGTACCAGTCGTGTTACCTTTTCCTCCGGCGTCATGATGACTTATCCTGGCCACGGCACCGAGGTGGGTAGTACAGTATTTCTCAGTAGTATGTGCAGTATACTACTCAGTAGTAAACTTTGTCCAGTAATAAATATGCTTTCCTTCAGGTAATTCTACTAGTACAATATTTTTTCAGTAGTCATGGTAGTATGTCTGATATACATGTACTACTCAGTAGTCAATTTTGTAATTTCCAGTAGTAATCACACTGGGTTTTGGAGTCTGAAAAGTTTGAAAAAATTCTAGTGACGAAATTACTGACGAAATTTCTGTGGCATAACAACCTTGAGACCTTACTAATAAACAAAATGGAAGAGAGAAAAAATGTGCTTAATCTTTTGGGGGAAAAGTAGCATTTTTGATTTGTTCACTTTTCACAGTTTGTAATGGCCTTAAAAGGTTTAATACTGATGAAAAAAGCCTTTTTCCCTCTCATGGGTGGGCATATGAAAAGGAAGGAGAATATATTTTCATATTGTGTTTTATTTCAAAATTTGGTTGCTATGGCAACATATCCATCTCAAGTTGGTACAACATGAGCTGCATCACACGCGCTAAAAGTTTGTGCCAATCGTTTAGCGTAGGAGCTGTCGCTTTTGTCCTCTACGAGGTGTCTATTCCATGATTTGCTAAAGTCTGTGTGAACAGCCTCAAAAGCTTGTTCTGGGAAACGCCTCCAGGCACAGTTGTGATGTTTACAGAACTCTATAAGATGAGCTTTAATAAGGTGAAATTTTGGGGTGACACTGATAGACAGTTTCATGTAAGCGTCACAAAATTCAAGCACGTGGTCTTGTCATTTGTCACCAAGCTGCATCCTTAGGCAAGAGTCCACCATTTTACCCATTTTCTCAAATGCTAATAAGAAGGGGGTTGCTGGGTGACCATCTGTTTTGCCAGAATCACTATTTTCAACAATGAGATCACGGAGGACATGAGTTTTTCGCAACAGCTTGTGACATTCGTTCCCCTCGAATTGCGATGATAGTGCTCTCTCACAAGATGTAGCCTATTTGTCCACTGAATCACTTCAGGAAATACAGATTCCAATTCTGAGAACATCTTATTTACAAGACCTAAGAGCAGGTGCAATTCACTGAGTGGTACATAATCTATGACACGCCCAACAGTTGGGAAAATATCAAGGGGTACATTGCGGCAATTGTAAAGTGCTTTTCAGAATGTCCAGTCATTTTTGCACTCATTTTACCTTGCAATAGAACCTAACCACAAGCCACAATTGGCCACTTATCGGTGCATGTCCAACGGTTGACCGACTTCTAATATTAACTTGTTCTGGCCTATACTCTGATTCAAGATAATCATGCAATCATGCAGACGTAATTGGCCCATTTGTGGTTTGTGGTTAGGTTAAATTGCAAGGTAAAATGGGTGCAAAAATGACTGGACATTCTGAAAAGCACTTTAGTAATATTTCAACACCGATGACCTTTGGCCTGACTCTACCCACTTTTGGTTCCACTCACGGATACCTTCAAATGTTCTCATCTCTGCCCCTTGTTCTGAACTGCCTTTCACTCAATGACAGTACAGACATGGATACTTTGCAGCATATCTCATAAGACCAACTGCGGTATTGTTTACTTAAAGTGATCCTAAACCGCCGGGGCGAGCGAGACAGCCTCGTTTTCATTTTCCCGCGCTACGCCAGTATGAATGAGCGCCTGTCAATCATCGCGTCACGTGATTACTATGGAATTTACTATGCGATCACTGATTGGGGAAGTTCTGAATGAGTGACAGCTGATTGTCAAAACAGCATGGATGCCACCGGTTCGCCGAGTCGAGATTTCTCCTCGATTCAGGGGAGTTTTAGAGGATACATTCACGCATAAGAGCATGAAGAGTGTTCAATCCGACACGAGTGACATCATTGATGACGATGTCAGCCGGTATACCAGGCAAGTTGGTCTTTTCTAGGAAGGAGCCCCAGAATTCGCTGACGTTACACCGGCACGGCGGCGAGATCCGCAGTCCGGCAATATGTTAATGATGCCATACCTACAAACAACCTCCTCATCGTCTTAGAACAGAGTTCTTTCTTTATTATGAGCCCCGTCGATAATGTCTGTGGACAATCCACAGCTGCTGGTCGGCATTTGCTACCTTTTAAGGTCGCCCTTTCCCTTCTTTCACTTCTCGCTTCGGCATCCTGTCTGCTGTGCGGTTTGCACGATTGACAAACTCAGTGAAGGTAGCGTACTGCGCATGCTCAGAAGCCAGTAGCGGAAATCGGAAGTTCCATTTTCGTGGGCGGTGAAAATGATCGGGTGCCAACTTTTGCTTGGCGGTTTAGGATCACTTTAAGGTCCGCACACAGAAGATATTTTCCTGCGGGCAAATTCAGGGTTTGTCAATAAGCATTCTAGTTTTAACATTACAGCCTAATTTGGCTTCTTCAAGGATTGTGCTTCTACATGTATCTGCATTTTCCTCTTCTACGACTATGTAGTCCATCTGCTGCCCACTCTCTCAGCTTAGTCGGGTCAAAATATGAAATATATGGCCCAAACCCCAAACAAATTGCAACAAAATGCTTTATTGTTTTAAATGCTAAGGTAGACCATACTGAGCTCCAGAAAAAAAGTCTCCGGAAATCTGACCCCGGGAAAGGGGTTAATTTGCAATTTGCAATCTGGAACTGACTTTATCATTGGGCCCAAGAACAGAGCTTTGTACAGGAGAATGGGAACCAATGTACAACTAACTTATGAACGGCTGGATTTACACCCCATAAATGTATTACCAATAGATAGAAACATGGCATCTTAGAAGCAGACAAGCATATTTTTAATTGTTTTATGTGAGAATAAATGACGTTTTTACGCAAATTTCACAAAATGGGTCAAAATACATAAAAATCGCCATTTCCAATAACGTAACTAGTTAAAAGCTACAAAAACATGCTTTTTCGATTAAGAGGCACCAGCATTTAAAACAATAAAACATTTTGTTGCAATTTTTTTGGGGGTACAATCTTATATTGACCCGACTAGCTCAGCAGCCGCGTGTTGGTTACATTCAGTTACATGTTGTTCAGATGTCCATGCCAGTCATGACCACAAGATCACTATCTGCATTTTTCACGTCTACTACTATGTATTCCAAAACTTCCTCCTGCCCACAGCCTCCAGACACTTGAGACAGCTCAGTAGTTTAAAGAAGATTGTGTTGAAACCATGTTTTTCATTCCCTACATAGGATAACCATCCATCCTACATGGAAGAAAGATGCGTCAAATTTTCAAACGCTATAAACTTGAAGACCGTGTAACACCATCTTCAAAGTGAAGAATTATTTCTCACTGAAGTGCCCAACCCCCTTCATCCTGAAGGCCATTGTCATATACAAATTCCTGTGCGCATTTGTCGCACGCACGATCGAAAGATGGAGTCAAACTTCAACTTCAGTAGTACGATAATCTTTATTACAAAGATTACAAGATTCCAGTAGGATGTGGGTGTGTGTGTGTGGTCAACTGCAAAATATAAAATTAAGTTTTAAAAAATGGCCATAAAAAAGGTAGGATGTGAAACTATGTACAACCCGGGAAAGATTAGTTATTCACAATCGAAAGAACGTGGATTTTACTTACCAAATGTGCACCTTCTCAGTGTACTACACGCACAGAGGGCCAAGGCAGAATGGGTGAGAAAGGCCACTAGAAGCCCGCTTAAATACTTAACTAGTCGTAAGTTACCACAAGAAATAGGCCTAGAAGGGACAAAATTCTGAGAAATATGCCTGGGACCTTGGAAACAGACATCGACAGTAGAAATCAGTAGGAATTTAGGAATTTAGGCCCTGGGAATCAGGTGAATAGAGCAAATCAGTGTAGATCAAAGAACGTACTAAAGGGTCATAAAAATGTGACTAGGCATGATAGGATTTCATGTTTAATTCTCAACGTGATGCAGATATCACCTACATTGGTAAACTTACTAAAAGACATCTGGCCATCAGGATGAAGGAGCATCTCACCAACTCCAACTCGGCTATCAAACATCATAATGTGCTCAGCCCCAACTGCCAATCAGCACAGACACTGTTTGTTGTTTCAAAATCATTCTTTCTTGAGTCCATCACTGAGAAGTTATCAATCAAAGAAGCCTTAAACATAAAATCATCAAACCCCAGCCTTAATAAACAGCTTTTTTTCCAGTGGTTCTCTCTTTACCCTTCAGTTATTTTGATCTTTAATTAACCTTGATTTCGTCATGAGCTCTTGTGTAATTCTGTCATGAGCTCTTTTGATTAATTATTATTTTCACTATACATGTAGTGTACTGTATGTACTTCAATAATTTGTCATTTAGTCACCTGAGGAGGAACTGTGAAGGTTCGAAATGCATTGTGTTATGAATATTTGTATATACTGTATAATATGACTTATCCGGCCACGACGGCCAACCTGCGAACTACGCGAATTATTGACTATACACGATGCAGGCCAAGTTATGAAAGGCCTAGTCAGGGTTACACATCACTTGTGAGTTTCTTTTCAACGGCAGACCGCACTTTTATTCCACTTTTTATCCGGGTGGCCCTGTGGTTGACGCAGCATAATGACAATGACATTCATTTCATCTTGGAGGAATAAAACCTCCATGATTTGATGGACATGACAGAGGATGATCTGTAGAAAATGAACTCGACGAAAGGGCAGACATTCACATAGCCATTTGCACGCTTTGCGAAATCAATCCGCGCATCATTGCCACGACACCGCGTATGGAATGAATCATTCCTCCATGATTTGTGCATCTTTTTTCATCTAATAAAATTGGTTTTCATAATCTGATTTTTGGTCGATAATCTTGACTTTTAAATCAGGAACGTGTTTTCGGTAACACACTGTGCGCTATACCCCACAAAACACACAGCGCCTACGTTGACAACAATATTGAGAACGGACTAGTGGATACAGGCCTTAAACGCTACCCAATGCGGTCCAATCTGGAGTTTGGACCGCATTGGACCACATACGACCACACATTCAAATCTCGTCTAAACGCAAATAAGACCTGATACGGTCGATCGGATCCAATTGGATTGAATCTGAATGTGGTTTTTTGGCTTGTCGTCTAAACGGCCCTTATGACATGCTAATTATGGTTCCCGATCCATAAGATCGGGAACCATATTGTTTTTGGTCTTGGTGTCTGTGTATGTGTGTGCGTGTCCGTTCACCATTCTGTCTGTCACAGCTCAGTCCACAGGACAGCTAGAAGGCTGGAAACAGGTCCTACCCCCATGTTTCTGGGCCCAAGCTATCGCTGAATGGGTCAATGTCGTCCTGGGTATACCTTATGTTTACCCAGGATTATCCTGGGTAATCATTTTCTTTACCCAGGATCATCCGGGGTACTGTTCGCTCCGAGGATGGAATTTGGTACGTGCGTCTCTTTCGGCAGAGAACATGCAGTAGGATCATTGCTAAAAAGGGCTGAAAATTACCGATATACCTCCTCCGGGGTTTACAAGACCAATCCCTAGAACTTTTCAAAAGGGACCGATAGTAAATTCTCAATGACTTAGGAGCGATAGGCCTAGGTAGAACATGTATAATCCGTGTGCATTTCGTCATTGTCATGAATTTACTTTTTGAAGAACATGCAGTACGATCATAACTCGAAAGGGCTGAAAATTAACGCTATACCTGCTCCGGGGTGTGGAATAGGGAGAAAAGACCAATCCCTACAACTTTTCAAAAGGGACCGATAGTAAATTATCAAGGACTTAGGAGCTATAGGCCTAGTTCGAGGCCACCCTTCATTTCATGATTTACGCTGAATATCAACCTCACTACACCACTCGGGAACTCCAATCTGGGTAAAGTTAAGGATCCTTATATTTACCCAGGGCCGTCCTGGGTAAAGAAAAGGATTACCCAGGATGATCCTGGGTAAACATAAGGTATACCCAGGACGACATTGACCCATTCGGCCAAGCTATCAGATGAGCTATTCGGTTTCATTCTCCGATATGTGGATCAGGGTGAAATTGCAATATCAATCTCAAAATTTTGTCTGTCACAAATCTAAAAAGCCATCTACCGGGATATACATGTATAGCCCACACAGAGCACAGGAAACATGCCCACCCCTAGGTTTGTCAACCCTGCCAGTTTATTGGGCTTATCATTTCTGACATGTGATGCCAGGATCATAGTGATATTGATATCTCAAATTTGATATTTTGAGATAACTTGCCATATTGTCAACTGGATTACATTAAAATTGTCAGCCTCTGGTGTCCAAGTGGTTGAGATATCACGAGAGTTTGATATATCAAACATGATAATTTGAAATATCTCTGCCCGTGGTAGAGATAGAGGCATGATATCACCCATACTTGAAATATCTCTGCCTGTGGTGGAGGTAGAAACATTATATCACCCATAGTTACGTCATGTAGGTAATTGAGGATGTCATTTCGATTTCGACCTTGATGATCAGAGGTCAAGGTCAAGGTCAAAATTAATAATCAAATTTGATATTTTGAGATAACTTGCCATACTGTCAACTGAGCAACATGAAACAAGTCGTGGGCCATGCCTGCCTATCCAAGGGCTGGACTACGTTAACATTGCCTCTAGTGTCCGGGTGATTGAGATATCATGAGATTTTGATATACCGGTACTGAACTTGATTAACTTGAAATACCTCTGCCTGTGGTGGAGCTAGAAACATTATACCACCCATAGTTACGTCATGTAGGTTATTGAGGACGCTCGTTTCGATTATGTAATTACATTGATGATCAGAGGTCAAGGTCAAGGTCAAACTGGATAATTTGAAATATCTCTGGCTGTGGTGCAGGTAGAGGCGTGATATCACCTATACTTAAGTTATTGAAGATGCCCATTTCAATTATGCAGTAGTACAGAAATAGGATGAATACATCTGTGTCCGAAGACATC
This sequence comes from Notospermus geniculatus, assembly GCA_002633025.1. Lineage (NCBI taxonomy): Eukaryota > Metazoa > Nemertea > Pilidiophora > Heteronemertea > Lineidae > Notospermus > Notospermus geniculatus. The sequence goes on from NMRB01000541.1 coordinate 45,131, forward strand.
ACTACCACACCCTTAGCTAAACACATGGCCTGTTTACAAGTAGGCTACACTGTGTGCATTTTGCACATGCTGCATGCATTACATAATGTACACAATTACATACTTTCACGTTTTCACGCCAAACTGGTGAAATTAGGACGAAATTCGACCTACCTCACATGAATTACAAGCATTTACTACATTCATTTGGACCACTTTGTCATGTTTACATCTGATTTGAGCATTGAAATGAAGATTTTACACATGACTTTGCCAACAATGGCACGGAAAGGCTTTTCCATCTGGTTTGAATCCATCACATTTCCCGCTTCTGTTTCGGGAGTTCTGATTGGTTTGGAGGCGGGGTCAAATAGGGGCCAGGTTCGTTAATAATAATCTGTTTGTGAGCATATGCAAAAACAAAAGCCATGATCCAACAGCATCCAAAACTGTAAGAAATTTTGTCGTAATAGAATATTTGAGTCATTTTGGCACGAGTCAAAACAGAGACTTTCGAAATAGCATAACTTTCAAAACTTACCCCCCCCCATCGCATTAAACCATGATTAATGCATATGCATCTGTTGTTCTGACTCTGATCTAAAGCACCAAGGTGAAAAATGTGAAAAAATATTAGGCAGGTGCGGCCTATTTGCTGTTTTCTGGGGGGTCGGTCAAATTTTGGGCTGACCTAATTTTTTATGACATTTTGACCTACACTGACCTAGTTATGAAATAAAAATTATAACGAATATTTGTAACTTATAGAGCTCATTAAAACACACATTTTGAGTGGTAAGTCATGTTTCTGTGTCAATTAGTTTGGGATATATGAGTGCTTTAATTTCCCCTACCCCTAATTTTGGAGCCCCAAATTTCAACAACACATGTGACTTTGATCCGAATTTTCTCACTTGCTGCCGGGTTTGAGAAAGTCTACCCAAGATTTTCTTATAATATGGATACTCCCCTATCAGAAACAGTAGAGTAACTTAGGGTACATCTTATGCACACGGGAACCCCCCTAGCCCATGGACTAGTCATATTATACAGTATGTTGAAAAATGAAACTGTTTATTGTTGCTTCATTTCTGTGGCTGTTTGGATAAATAAAACATCGTTAAATGATACGGTACCAATTATAATTGACAATTGTTGAGAAATCAAGATTTGGATGTCGCCACGTTTTTTGGCCAGCCGATACATATATTACGCTGAGAAAAATTATGTGGCGCATGTCTGAAAGGTGCATTTACTGCAGTGCGATTATGAATATTGATTAAATAAACAAATAACTGCACTAATCCAGTAATTTCAGACCATAATTTCGTAGTCGGTATCAGTATCAGTGTTGAAGAGCGAGTCATGTTCTTTGAGAACAATTGGTTTGGACTTACTCAGTTCGGACTCATTCACTCCATCAGAAATATGAGTGTCAGTATCACTGCTTGAATACATCTTGTACTTTTTTCAGGGGTTGGTTTGGAGTCATCTTGTTTCCTTTTTAGAGGCCGACGGGTGGTGGAACTGGTAATCCATGTAGTAACTGGCAATTTTTTGAACAGGGTTTACTTGCTCTGTTTGGGAGTAGTTGTGTTGAAGACTTTGTGGTGCTCTCATTGGGACTAGTCGAGGTGGACTTGGTGGTGCTCTGTTTTGGAGTGGTAGGAGCGAACTTATTGGTGCTCAGTTTGGGAACAGTCAGAGTGGACTTGGTGGTGCTCTGTTTGGGAATAGTCGAGGTGGACTTGGTGTCACTCGCTTTGGGAGTAATCGGAGTGGACTGGTGGTGAACTGTTTGGGATTATTCAGAGTGAACTAGGTGGTGTTCTGTTTGGGAGTAGCCTGAATGGATTGGTGGTAGTCTGTTTCGGATTAGTCTGAGTGAACTTGGTGGCGCTCTGTTTGGGAGTAGTTGGCGTACACTTTGTGGCGCTCTGTTTGGGAGTAGTCGGAGTGGACCTGGTGGTGTACTGTTTGAGAGTAGTCGGAGTGGACTTAATGGCGCTCTGTGTGGGAAGTAGTAAGAGTAGACTTGGTGGCGCTTTGTTTAGGAGTAGTTGGAGTGGATTTGGTGGCATACTGTTTCATGGTGGGAAAGGCAGTGCTGCGGATGATTGAGCAGGGTCATGATGGTTTTCTGTCTCCTCTTCGGGCGTAGTTTGGACGATAACATTCATCAGGTCAACTGTGGCCTGTACAGCTGTTTCGTTGGTTACAATCTGCACAGTTTGAGTGGTTTGGTCGGGACCAGTTGTTTTCTTGATGTTGTTTGCACATGTACCATGTGTACTGGCTTTCGTAACCGTACATGCCGTAGTAGCCACGCGTCTTTCCTCGGGATACACCCAAGTGTTCCCGGCCTCACTGGTGATGGATAGCTTAACTTTTGCGCCACACCTCTTTTCAATTGTATATGCCTGTAATATAATATAAGGATATACATGTAGATCATTACTGTTACAAACTTGTAGTATGTACATGTAACTGCAGGTGCGTGAAGCAACTGAGAAAAGAATAGGACTCTCCACTGACGACAAACGAAAAAGCAATGTCCCTTGTAGCGGGCACAATCCCACCACAACCGTCCCAGCTACAGTGTTGGAACACTATACCAGCAGCGAATGGGCTGAAGACAGTCACAGCAACCCACCGGCACCTGCACTTTACTGGGAAAATTCCCAACACACTGATAGATTGACAGTAAAGAGAATCGGCTTGTTTCGTTCTCCAAGCGAAAGAAAACTCTTATGAAAGAAGTAAGTTCATAAACATAGAGATCTAGGAGATACCTGACACTGATATCTAGGCCTACGTCATCGAGACCATCGGCAGCAGATTTGTTGTTTGGTTAAAGTTCCATTTCCTCTTCTTGCAGAAGCTTATAGTGTGCAAGCAGTTGCGATTTTGTCATGTTTGTAGAAGGGGCTTTCTACTGACTTATAAGATTTGCCACTTCTCCTAACCGACCCTTCATCTTTTCAATTTCAACGAGTAATTGTTTCTTTGTCATCTTTTCCACACTTTCGGCAATGGCCTTCTCTGCAGGAGTAACTGATAGCACTGTGACCGGGGTTGTTCATCTCCGTTCGCGAAGGCCTCCACATATGCGTCTTGTCTTTCCTTGGCTATAGCGAAGAAATTGATCACGTCCCCGCACAGTGGTTCACCTGACAAACTGCATAGGTGCTTCTTGGTCAGGTATCCAGGTTTTCGGAGTAGGGTGCGCCATGCCGTCTCCTCCCCTTCCAAGGCATGGTTGGAGAATTGGGTGCACTCCCCTTACCCTCGGACTGTATAGAGCACGTATTCATGTCATTCAGTTAAATCATATTCAGTAGACATGACAGGACAGTCGAATTAGACGACTTTGGAACAAAAGTGTACTGGTGCTGTATAGACCCCTATTACAGTTTACTTACTTGCCCAGTGGGAATCAAGAGGTCTTCCTCCGACCCGATGTGTCCGATATCCGGCGGTAAATAAGATACCTTAACATTACCCAGTTTGAAATCCGCGCCATTTTCCACCTGCGCTCGAGGTACGGTACTAGGCCTATCTTATTCTAACCGGCAACGAATTTATACACAGGCATTTTGACTTGGTGATTGTCAGCAGCTGTCAGAATGGCATCGCGTTAAAGACTGCGATTTACAGGCGTATTTGCAATCTATTCCATCCAATACTGATGGAATTTTCATTTCAAAAGGAAGAGAGCTGAAGAAATATCTGGTTGATGTCGGTAATGGTAGATACAAGTTGAAAGCAGGTGTCAACGTTGATGCGAAACTGAAGTGGCTTGCACGCAACACCATGATATGCACTGGGAGGGGCAATTGCACGTGGAAAATGGTGCGGATTTTAATACTGGGTAATGTTAAGGTATCTTATTTGTACCCATGACGATCCTGGGTAACAAAAAGGATTACCCAGGATTACCCTGGGTAATAATGAGGTGTACCCAGGACGACATTAACAGATTCAGCTACATTTATGGTGGGCCTACAGTGTTGGCATGGTGTTTCTGCCTCATTCAGGCAGTCTGGGCCTGTGACCCCACAAACCAAACACTGACATTGACTGATACACTGATACTGTTATGATGATGATGGAGATTTGATGATTAACTATAAAACAGAAAGACAGAGAACAAAAATTACAATACGAACGAAAGATTCACCGGTACGCAAAAAACATCCGCACCCACAAATGAAGCATGCCAGTCTCAGTAAGGAACGGACGCCCGCGCAAATGCTGGAGGTATTGCGCGGCCGAATGCACCCCGGCCACTAGCAAACCCCAAACATAGGCGCAAATGTTAAGCTCAATTACTGACAAGAATAACGTAAAAGTATTGAAAGGAACTTAAATACATAAAACAGCGTAAAACGAAAGAAACTAATTTAAAAGAGAAAATTGAAATCTCAAGAAATATAGTTCTGACTTAACCATTTCATAGTGGGACATGGTATCATGACAAACAGTGCAGAACTTGCCAAAGGGTCCCAAAAACACACTTCCAATCTCACGTGGATAAAATATTGAACTGAACTAAAACCAAAATGTTCCAAAAGGAAAACTTAAACCCCACCCAGGTTATATAAACGGTGACAGAAATGTGCGCATTGATCAATAAAGAAACCAAGAAAGAACGAAAGAAAAAAGGATTAATGGCACAAGGACCAACGAACTGACAAACACTCAAGGTATGAAAATCTTTAACCCTCTAGGTACATGCATGTTATAAACTTATAGCCGTTTATACATGAGGACAAAATAAATAATTCAGCGAGAGACATAAAAAGAAGAAATAAATGTATGAAAGAAACAAAAAAGTACCATTATAGATAGATGCAGGGGGGGGGGCATGGCAGCAGTCCAAAATAAATCCGTGGAGAAGGTGGAAGTAGGAAAACGCAGTCGGGTGCGTAACGGGACTAACTAAACAACGTTTAATTTAGGGATGTGCTTCCGCTGACAAGAAATTATAATCACCGAAGATGAATTTTCGGACTGATTTTTCACCATCAACATTCTCCATGCTGTTCCAAGCTCTTCCAAGGTGAACCCACTTAGATTCTTAGATTGTCAATTGTATCAGTGGCTTCATAGAATCCCAACATTTGTGTATTTTAGGTAATTGTTTTGCAATTTTTAGATTGAAATCTGGAAACAAAGTTTGGTCGAACTACCTCCCTTATCTCCCCCAAGTTTCACCCAAATTTCATCCTGAATCTCGGGAGACATGCTGATGGCGTTACCAGACTCCTCCTGCATGCTCTCTTTCTAAAGGTTGAATTTGGGCACATTTGTGAGAGAGTTCACGTTTTAGGTCGTAGGGAGATACAGTGGACTGTTCAACACAATTGAGATTGGTTTCTCAGACGGTCTATTTCAAGACGTCACGAAGTATTTCATTGTCTCTTGCTTAACTGACTAATTTTCGCCCTAAATGTTTAGTTCTAGCCTCAGCTTCTTTATTTCAAAGTCGTTCAAAAAGAATGACTGCTGCAAGCTGATGTTTTCATCGCGTGGAGCTTATGACCTCCTGACCATTAACAGAACGATATATCAAGTCTGTTTCACTTTTCTCTAGCTAACACAATGTCATGAATGTTCTACATCAATCTTGTGCTGCTCCTGCACAAGTATGATCTTCTCCTGCCTACCTACCATGCCTATTGGGTCTGCTGTATTGCTCTCCACCTTCCCTTAAAAGACGATGATATGCATCCTTCAATATAGAGCTAACCAGCACTAAGTAGGTTATAAATAAATTAGGTGATTTTTTATCATTCAGGTGTCAAATAGCTGTCCTGATCAGGCCCTGTGCCGTCAGATGTAAACCTCATGATCCTTGAGGCTCTTGAATTGCTCACCTCTGATTGTAAAGAGCCACTACCTCCTTTTCAATGTCTTCTCCTGAAGTCGCAGGTAATCAAGCACTTCACAATGTTTCAAATTAGGGAATGTCATGCCACTATGGATGTCCTTGTATATTGTGTGGTCTGGCAGTACCATGTGGTATTCAAGTTCAGGGACGTCAGCTTGTTGTACTCCCATCAAATCCAGACATTTTAACCTGAAACATGTATAAGTGATAAATCAAAATCAAGCATTTCATGATTCGGCCAGGGAAGTTCCGTGAAGATGATCAATCACTTGCTATCATTATTGACAGAGAGACAGATGGATGATGATGACAGACCCTGTCAGTTTTTAACCTAGACTATACCAGTAGGCCTATGCCTATTATATGCCAAGCGTGGGCCCTAACTAGTAGTAAGCAGGCCTCCTTCAGCCACATGGGCCAAAGCCCAGGCATGAGGGACAGCCCTAGGGGCCTACGGTACACCTGTATAGGCCTAGCCTAGGAGGAAGGCCGACGCCTAGGGCCTTACTAAGTCTAGAGGATGAATCCTTTGTGAATCCATTGTACGCCTGAGTGTTTGTGTCGCTTGTCATCCGTCGGTGTGAATATTTTTGGCTAATTTTGGAGATGGATCTTTCGAAAAGTACGGTACACTTGTTTGCCAAAAAGCCAAAACGAACGCCATATAGACTGTTATATGCCTGACAATAGGCGTGATAGGCAGCTGTGCTGACAGGGGGCCATTTTGGCTTAAAACCGCGTAGGCCTAGGCCTATCAACTGCACTGATCCATCCTTTTGTGTGTTAGGCCTTGTCCATCATGCATGTTTTCACCAGGAACCGAGGGCCTATCTCAAGCAGGTCAACAGACAGATTCACCGCCGGGCACCGAGTCAAGACCGGAGCGGATGGGATGCTAAGTAGGCCTAGGCCTACATGACATGTACTGAAGACGAGGAAAGTGAAAATCTTACCTCTCGTTCTTTTATCTGCCAAGCTATCTTCACACCCCTCTTCTTGAGCTCATTCTTCAACTGCTTTAGCGACCACGATTAGAAGTTGCCGGCAGGCATTTCAAAATTCGTAATACGGAGAGCCTACACCATGGATTTAATAAAATATATCGGGCGGGCCAGACAAAACTGGATCCCTATTTTCTGAACACAACTTCTACATCTTCGCAACAGTAGTCTTGCTCAGTGGACATTCCAGCATTGCATTTTCCAACTAGCTGTCTTTGGCTTGCTGCCATTTGAAAAGGGTTTGACATGCACGATGTCTGAAAGTTTCCCCATAACTTCGAATTAGGCCTAACCCTATGATATAACATGCCAAAAATCATTGACTCAGGGTAGGTAACAAATGATCCAGGTTTTTTTGGCCCACCCGATATTCGGGACAATTGACCAGATGCCTACGCGGCCTGTGATCAGTGGTGATGGCGGGGTGAACGTCGTTCGCTGACTTTCAACTTCCGATCACAACGCTCGAGGCGCCGTTGTGCGGTGCCAGTACAGCGCCCTCCTCATTTGTCTGCAAACTTTGTGAAAATATTTGTGTTGACGAAACTGAAAGCTTTCTGCAAATGATATTGTGATTTCTGCCAACTATGGTATCATTTCCCGTGCATGGGTTTTTATCATGAAGACGATATTCCAACATAAGTGCAGCAGATGCGAAGGTAATTCATGAGTCATCTCTGGAACTTTGGCTCTACCCGTGTCAATTTAAAAACCAATGATTGGATAACCCCTATCTGCCGTCACTCATCACTTATTTGTTGATGGTCGCACAACGGTGACAGCAAGTCGCATAATGCAGCAAAATATATGATGATATCGTCAATTTACGGAAGTACTGTGATAGGTAGGTCATACTTCAGTATACGAAAGTATCTGATCGATGCGTCGGATTGCCATTTCGATGTATACTCTCGTGTTGGCGATTAATTTTGTTTTTCTCACTTCAGCCTTAGTCATTTAACGTTACCTGGTGGAAAACCTCAGTGCCAGCTCAGCTTGAATTGGAAATCCTCTGTCTGCCATCTCGCTCAAGAGTGTCTAAAAACCTGGACCTGATGGTCAGTTTCTTGTCACTCGTGCGCCCACCCCAGGCCTTCGATTTGAATGCGATGTGTCCTGTGCGGGTAATGTCAGTAAGGAATTTAGCCGTGTTGTGGTGCTTATAGTTCGACCATGTGGCAGCTTGTACCTCCCGACGTTTCGATGAACGCTTCGGAACATATGTTTGACTCTGGTAAATAAAATTGTGCGAATTCCTTTGGTTTGTTCTGTGCTACAACTTCAGTAGGCGGGAGATAGGCCTGTACATGTATGTGAGCTTGCAGCTCTTTACTGAGGAACTTGATCCAGGTGGTCAGAATGCGACTGCATGATGATTTAGATATGCCGAAGCGATCGGCAAGGTTGTCTTCTAGCAAACCTAAACGTAATCATTAAAAGCGCATTAGAGTTAATAAAAACTCATCTTTGGTCGTCAGGTCCTGCTCTTATTCCTTTTTGGAGTTGCATGTGTAGCCGGGCACGACCCCGGAGACCCGTAGCTTCCAGTGGGGTCCGCGTTTAGGTGAATGGAGGAAGATAAGGCTGCAAAATGTATAAATTTGATATATTGAATCTGTTGAAGGTGTAGGAGGTTGTTCCTCCAACAGCTGACAAGAAAGGAATGGCATACAAAACACTGGGGAGCGTACCTATGTGTCCCAGGTTCTATGTGTCCCGGGTCCTTTGCGTCCCGGGTTCTATGTGTCCCGGGTTCTTTGCGTCCCGGGTTCTATGCGTCCCTAAAGACAGTTTTTTGTATGCAGGGTTCTGTGTGTCCCGGGTTCTATGTGTCCCCAGTCCCATGCGTCTGTCTCAATTATGATTGGCTTTGTCGCCATTTTATTCTCAAGTGGAGTCAACGAACTCATATTTTAATCATCATGGATAAAGTATGTGTTACCATGGATAAAGTATGTATTAACTAAAATAAATCAACGTTAGCATTAATGTACAATTACGTGGGTTTCTTTGCAAGGTTAATGCGACTTTTAATCTTCCAAAAAGCAGGAGCTACGGTGATGCTGAAGAAAAAAAACAGGGGCCTGTTTCATAAAGCGACTTTAGGCTAATGGTACCATTAACTCAATGCATTTTCCATTTGATTAAAGGTACCATTAGCTTAAAGTCANACGCATATTTTGGCCTGCCCAGTGTTGAAGCCAGACTTCTTCACTTTTTCGTCTTTTGAAGGGGGGTAGGGGGTTCACAGAGAGATGAAAAAGTTTCATCTTTTAGGCTTCAAATTTATTTTGAGAAGGTCCCTTAGTTACTACATACATCCATGATTATTAAGATATGTGTTCGTCGACTCCACTTGAGAACAAAATGAGGACAATGCCAATGATAACTGAGACAGGCACATGGAACTGGGGACACATAGAACCCAGAACACATAGAACCCGGGACGCATAGAACCCGGGACACATAGGACCCGGGACACATAGGGATGACCCCAAATACTGTATAATATGACTTATCCGGCCACCGCGGCCAACCTGCGAACCACGGGGATTATTGACTATACACGATCCAGGCCAAGTTATGAAAGGCCTAGTTAGGGTTACGCATCACTTGTGAGTTTCTTTTCAACGGCAGACCGCAGTTTTATTCCACAGTAGGCCTAGGTTTAATTGACATCATTTATAAATCGTACTGGTCAATTCATTTTGACAAAAGTGAAACTGACCCTCACCGTGGGACATCCATTACGATGCTCACCAGGCGCAAGACGATTTCCATTGAACATGTAACCCTGACTAGGCCTTTCATAACTTGGCCTGGATCGTGTATAGTCAGTAATTCCCGTGGTTCGCAGGTTGGCCGCGGTGGCCGGATAAGTCATATTATACAGTATAATAATAAACTTGGATACAAGCTTAAAACACAAGCAACTTAAACTAACGCAAACTTAAAACATAAGCAACTTAAACTAACACCAACTTTAAAACATTGAGGAATTACTGAATTTAAAACATTGNCAGTAGGCCTAGGTTTAATTGACATCATTTATAAATCGTACTGGTCAATTCATTTTGACAAAAGTGAAACTGACCCTTACCGTGGGACATCCATTACGATGCTCACCAGGCGTAAGACGATTTCCATTGAACATGTAACCCTGACTAGGCCTTTCATAACTTGGCCTGGATCGTGTATAGTCAATAATTCCCGTGGTTCGCAGGTTGGCCGCGGTGGCCGGATAAGTCATATTATACAGTATAATAATAAACTTGGATACAAGCTTAAAACAGAAGCAACTTAAACTAACGCAAACTTAAAACATCAGCAACTTAAACTAACACCAACTTTAAAACATTGAGGAATTACTGAATTTAAAACATTGAACAGAAACAAGGTATAAAAGGAACCTAAAAGAAAATATGTCGCTAACCTGCAAAATGTATAAATTTGATATATTGAATCTGTTGAAGGTGTAGGAGGTTGTTCCTCCAACAGCTGACAAGAAAGGAATGGCATTGGGTGGAGTTCCACCCAAGCCAAGAAAATACCAGGTTAGTGAGAATACAATAGAGGTTCAGTGAGGGATAAAATATGTGATTACTGAGAATTTCTATACAATAAAAGTAAGACTGTAGAGGTAGAGCTGCCACCTCACGATAATACCTTTAACCAAATTAACCCACTACTACACATGGACATGATGGAAATGTGTCTTGACCTTTGTGGAGACACATGAAGGACTGTGCAAATATCGCAAGATGGCTACTAGATGCCAAAACATGTTCAATAACGCGTCAAATGTGGTCCCTTTAGGTATGGGAAACTTTTGATGACTTCAAAACAAACACCGGAAAGGAATTTAATCTTCTCCCTCACTAATTAACTTCTTTATTATAGCATCATTTTCTCCGCAATTGGCACAGTTGGGAGATGATGTATTTTGTACATCAGCAGATGGTCCAGCGTGGCCAGTTGTCATTCTGCTTACGTCCATATGCTGTGTGTATGCTTTAATGTCTACTGGGTCAGACTGAGTACAGTATACTGCATGGAGTTGATTGATGTTATCTACTGGTCTCCCACATTCATCTGTTACATTGTCTTTTGGCGCCGTTGGCTTCTTCATAATTTCCATCAAACGATCCAAATGGGTGATATTCTGCTCATTTTTAGCTTTAACAAAAGCTGGCTTCAGCCGATTGAAGTTGACGACATCTTGCAAAACTCTACCTTTGAGATCCGACAGCACAAAATGCGTCCTGTCTCCAACATGTCCAAAACTTTGTGGACTACGAGGGGTCCGATCCATGTGGCAGCAATCTTTTTCCGATTTGTGTGCAGAATCGAGCTGTCTGGTTTATGTTGGTGCACCAATGTACCTTTTGGGTACACAGGGCACTGTTGCAGCTTCTGGGTGATATTCTGATTCCTGTTATCTTGATGGTGCCGTTGCAATTGAAGCATAGTAGTAGACACATGGCTGAACTTGTCACGCAGGTGTTAAATAAAGTCTGCCTGTGATTGTACAAATCCCAAATCTGGATGGATGTCAAGGCCTGACAAATCACGTGGTTCACGGAAGAAAACGATATAAAACGGTCCCATATTTCCAAGATACGGGCTTACAATAGAGTTGTATGCATGTAGAGCTACTCTATAAAATGCCGTCCAACGCTCTCCGAACTGTTGCAAATTGACTTTGATGAAATATGTGATTGTTTTCATCTGTCGCTCTACATGTATTGTAGGTAGCCATGATTTTGCACTGAGATCACCTTGTGATCAATCCCTAGTGTAGAACACAGTAGTGACACTACCTTTCCCATTAGTGAAGATTGAGCATCCGTAATGATAGTTGATGGAACTCCAGAAATAGTTCACCGTTTCTGGAACAAAGCTTCACAGATAGCTAGCGCTTTCAATAATTTATAAGAACACATACAATGTAGCGAGTAATCGCACAAGATACAACCATCAAATGCTTATAGCCGTGAGGTGTTGGTGACATCGACTTGAAGTCTAAGGAAATAAAGGTTTATCCCCATTTCGCCTACACCCATTTCGCCTATTCACCATTTCGCCTACAAAATGTAACCATTTCGCCTATTCCCCATTTCGCCTACACCCATTTCGCCTACTGCCATTTCGCCTATTCTCCATTTCGCCTATTCCCCATTTTGCCTATTCCCCATTTCGCCTATTTTCCATTTCGCCTATTCCCCATTTTGCCTATTCCCCATTTCACCTACACCCATTTCGCCAACTCACCATTTTGCCTACTCACCATTTTGCCTA
>NMRB01000541.1:57326-71224 GCA_002633025.1 Notospermus geniculatus
AATTACATTGTGGATGACAATCAATAAAAAAGAACTTATTGGTCCATTCATGAATCCCTTGGGCATGTGTATCTATGCACCAGGCTCACAGGTGTACCTGTAGATGACCAGCTTCTTTATTGTTGACAATACTACTGGAGACACCTCCACCCAGACATCTGGGATCTCAATTACCTATTATTTTCATCTGTCGCTGCTGTTGCTCGACATGTTTCCAGACAACACTTCCAATATCGCTTGAGTCCTTCAATCGAACGGCGGTTTAATCGAAATTTATAGTCCTGATTATATCAGGTGTTCTCCCCCTTTGCTAGTCGGTACAAGTGTTACTGCCTGATCCTCCATCTTGCAAATTGAAAATGAAGAGACCAGTCAAAGGAGCTTTCTTATACTTTAGTAGAGAAACCCTCAGACTAGGGATCCCTTGAGATCCCAGATCATTAGATAGTTAGGCCTGACTCAACCATGGCCTTGGGCTCACAAACTGATTCAACAGTATTGATTCGCATGAATTTTTAAATTGATTTTCACCCAACTTTTGTTGCCAAAAGAATTACTGGGTTTGTTCAGTGCTTTGAAAATACATACATTTATGGTGAATTGGTGAAATGGTGAGTAGGCGAAATGGGTGTAGGCGAAATGGTGAGTAGGCGAAATGGGTGTAGGCGAAATAACAAATAGGCGAAATGGGTGTAGGCGAAATGGTGAATAGGCGAAATGGGTGTAGGCGAAATGGTGAGTAGGCCAAATGGAGNGAATAGGCGAAGTGGGTGTAGGCGAAATGGGTGTAGGCAAAATGGTGAATAGGCGAAATGGGTGTAGGCTCTGCATCTGAATCTGAATAGTCACTCCATCATTGTTCATCATCGGAATCACTTGTGCCATCGTCAATGACTAAGTCGTGTTTCCGTTGTGCCATCGTCAATGACCAAGTCGTGTTTCTTCCGGTCATAACCTGTAAAAAGAATAGCAATAGGAAATAGGAAAAAATTTGCGATAAGTTTCATTGGATTAAAATTAGAATGTCATACATTAGGTTTTCAGGCCATGTTAATTTCACTGGCATATCATGACAGAAGTTCTAATTTTGTTGGTGGTGTGGTCATTATGGGGTCGAGGGGGGGGGGGCTTTAAACGTATTTCACTTAGCAGAAAAGGATGTTTCGAGTTATTTTACATACCTTTCTTGAGTCGCTCGACCGACATTCTCTGGCCTTGGTCCATATCGGGTATGTCTATTGTCTGTTTCGTTGGTGAGCGAAAGAACACGTCCTCCACTTGGCCATCGACTAGAAATTGCTCACTCCTGAATAGCTGGAAATAGATGTGTTTTTTTTCTTCAAATATTATTGTTAGTTTTTTGTTAACCGATTCATGGAGAATACATTGGAAATTCGTGACAGTGGCATGCTAAGTTTAGTATGCTTTCTTTTGTGATAAAGGTGTTTTCCGTATTTTTTGCAGATATACAACATATGTACCTTCGATTTTTGTCCCAGGCGCACAGTGTTCGTCTTTTCAATTATGATATGGTCTGCTATACAGGGTGGTCCAAAAAAAACGGACAAGCATACTTCCATCACCCTCAGTCCCAAACCACTGGTATGAATGGATAGAGAATCTTTCTAGAAGAAAAATGAGACCAAGATATCTCGATTCGGTCCAGTAGTTTTATCTCCAGAGCCATTTTTGTGAAGCAAGGTCAGTGGTCCTTAATAACTAACGTACCAGTGAACCACGAATTCAGCACGATTGATAAAAGGGATTAGTTGTTGTGCAACAATCTCAAGTTTGATTTTCGTGTTCTACATGCACCAGTACTTCATTTTTTGTTTGACCTTTCCTCAGGATAGTCCTTTTGTCAGTTACAAGGCTACGATGCTGTGTATGCTCTTGATTGTCCTCTATGGAACAATTCTCCAAAGGCCTCGACCTTGCTTTANCTTCCCAGCAAAGCATTGGCAGTAAAATGTCCACTTTATTCATACGAAAACAAGCATAATCTTTTCCTTTCAGCAAATGCTGCTGCTACTTGAAGTATTTGCTTGCAAGCAAATGCTAATTTTTATTCATATGACCCTATAGCTCATAGGTGAGCTAAAATTGTAAACAAACCCCACGAGCCATTTGCTTTAAGCGAACTTTAAGTCAATCCAAACTAACTCAACATTTGACCTCACCCATTGTCATAGAACAGATATATCCATATTACTCATTGGTTGGTGTTCCCAAGGACAAAACTGTCTTGTTTGATGAGAACGTGATCGTGAAAGGATCTTCATACTCAAGTAAAAAAGCCTGAATGTCTTCATCGTTGAGGCAGTTAGTGGCAAATGTCATTTTCAAGATGGTTTTGGTAGTGACATCCCTGAATGTGGCTGTGCCAGAGTGTGTTGTCTGCATCTGCACTAGTTTTTGCTGAGCGTGACACTCCACACATTTGGCAGTGACAGTGCTACTGTCAGGAGTGATAACATTTAGTGCATTGCAGGCAACACACTTGGCACATTTTGTGATGCCTATAGCAATCAATTCTGCTGTTGAACTGGTGAAGAGACCGGATCTTCCAGCTTGTTGAAATCAGTCAGACCATCACACTTGACTATTTGTGTGGCAGATGTTGTTGCCAGGTGTTTCAAATCTTGAAACATTTTGACAGCTACATCAGTCAAGGTGTAACTGTGTGCAATTTCTAGCACGTCAATAGATTCTCCCCAGGCTGTTAGTTTTACCACAGCTGGTTTGTCAGAAACGTATTTGTTTCTAAGGGTCGTTTGGCCAGAGAAGGTTGTACGCACTTGTGTGTTCTCTTCTGCAATGAGAATGGCTGATATTTATAAAAGCTAGCAAATGCTTTTCCTTCAAGCTTTGTAGTACATTTACATTAGACCTCGCTGTGCAAATCTGAAGGAAAAGCATTTGCTAACTTTTATAAATACCAGCCAATGACCTGGACGTTTACTTTAGTGTTTACAGGCAGTGTTTGGATCTCTGACAAACTGGTAATAACAACTTGGGGTGGGGCGTAGAAGAATCCTGGGTTTGTGGTTGTGGGAATGACTTCAGTTCTATGATCTAATTTCAGATCATTATCTTGACCAATGGTTTGTGATTTTATATAAGCACAGTTGACTATGCTTACAGCAGTGTGGTTGTTCATGAAGTTGGTTAATGTCTCGTGGAATTTGCATTCCGAGTAGATGGTAATGCTTGAATAAGAACATAACAGATGAATACATGAGCTATTTTTGTCATTTTTTGCGCTTCTTGCGCTTTTTGCGCTTCTTCTGATTATGGAAACAATATAAAAAACCCTTCACATAATGATTTCACTCTCATTGATTTCATTTATCTTTTTCCTTACTTGCTGTTCACAGCATTCAAATTTTTTTCTGTCAGCATCCTGGAAACCCACGCAGGGAAACGAACACTTGAGGGATGCCCTGTCACCCTTAAAGCACTCCGTTTTAACCCACACTAGCACCTCGAACATGAATATTTTCATACAGTCACGTGGCTTAGACAAAAGGAGAAATATTCAACCTTTTTAGAGATTCAAAGTAACCTACAAGTACCAGCAGGAAGATTCATAAATGAAGACAAAACTTAAAACACAATCCGGAGCTTTCCGAGTCACAGATAGTCATCATCAGCTATGTTTGGATTCATTTTTCCTGTGCTCTGGAACTATGCAAACATAATGGTGTGGACTGCATCCCTGTCTCTTGGGGAGATTCGTGGGCACAAGACCAGAAAACACATGATGAAATTGTGAATAGCCAACCATAAGTGTCTGTCACCAGATTTATCAAACATGACAAAAACATAAAACCTGCCAACCTGCCAAATGACATTTAACATGAACAATACAGTAACTCTAAACCTTCTGAGGTGCGCTGTTTCCTTTGAACTCCCCATGAACAAAATAAATCTTTTGTTCATGAGGAGTCCAGAGGAAACAGCGTGCCTTAGAAGGCAAGGCTTGCCCCTGCTTACGGTTCACATACTTTTTTACTTCTTTCTCCCTCTCAAGAATGCTTCATTCAGGGAGGCTTTATGAGGAGAGCTATCTCCAATTAACTGGAGATTTTCTAATTCACGCCTCTGTCTTTTACGAAGACTAACTGCAGGAAATATATCTTTTAGAATATGCGGCTGCTTGGTGGGTGTAGGAGGAACAATTTCAGTCGTGCTTGTTCTCTCAGTCTGCAATACATCAATCAGTTTCTTCCGTTTACCTGCAAGGTGAACTTGGGTCTTTTTCAAGTAATCAGCAGACTCGAGTTCGTCTTTAGGTATTAGAGGATCACCAGCAAGGAACCTCTCCAGAAATAACCCACTGCCACCAGCAACAACTTTGTTTCCTTTAGTATCAACTGTTTTATTTAATAATATGAAAAAGCCTTCACCCAAAGCACTCTCATTGATTTCATTAATCTTTTTCCTTACTTGTTGTTCACGGCGTTCAAAATATTTTCTTTCAGCATCCTTTTGCAATTTTCTTTTCTCAATTACATTTGCAGTTTCTTTTCTTGAACCTGGCAACCCAGGTGCCCTATTCAACCTTTTAGTATGCCTATTAACCTTTTCACATGTCTTTGCTGCAGAAGTCACAATGGACACTGGGCCTGTCGCATTAACTGTGCCAACAACAAACACTGGGGCAGTAACTATGGCTACAGGAGTGGATGTAAAATGTGCAGTTGGCATGGTTGATACAGAAATATGAGCAGCAACTGGAGCAGTAGAAGGAATGTCCACTGATGTATTCATCAGACTCGTGGTGGTGCAGGACATGCTAGATGTCTGTGATTGAGATACCATTGGCATTGGCTTCGAATCCAAGAGGGGAACAGTGGGTGAGACAGGCGGATCATCATCATTAAGTGGCTGAACTTCTGAAATGGTAAATGGTTAATTTTAATAATGCATGTACACATGATACACAAAATGACATACATGTAGAGCAGGACCTTGTCATAAAGTACAACTTTACCAAGTAACAGTGAACACCCTGATCTAATGAACCATTATCATCATCATTCTTAGTTACTTGGTGTAAAATATCATATGTGCAAGTTTAAAACCAATTGGTATACTAGTCTGTGAATACTGATTTTGTCGGAAGCCTTAAATTCTGCCCAGCCCCTTTCTAATCATGCTAATGTTCAAAGTTAAAGATTGAAGAATACCATTGAAATCAATAAAAAATCTTATTGTAAAATGCATTTTCAAGAAGGCATACACTTACCAAGATCTGTCCATAAACACCAAAAAGTTGAAAGATACCCTTGTCACGCCTGCCTCTCTCACTGTCAGGTGAGCTTTCTGAAACGAAGACCGGTACACATTTAAAGTGGATGACCTGCCTTGGAGAAATGCCCTGTTTTATGACATCTCGATGACGTCCTAATGCTTTTGGACCATTGGCACAAGTTGCATTCAAATTTGAGGAAAATGGGTTGATGTTAATCAGCAGCAGATTCATGAGTGAAAAAGGGCCGGATGTCTGCCTGTGAGTTATTTTTCAGGCTTTGTGTTTTATGGGGGACTGTTTCCGATGGGCTCCTTGAAAACAATAAATTGTTCATGAGGGGCCCAAATAAAACAGTCCCCAAAAAACACAAAGCCTGATTTTTGGACTGCCCATCCAAGAATAGAGATCCTCTAATAGTCAATCGACATGATAAGTAGTCTCTATTTAAACACGATGAAAACGAAAATTTAATGACTCTCTGAAAAGTTATGTCCAACTGAGAAAGTATCAGAATCAGGATGAGGATCAGAGAATTGGAATAAGACTTTCAGCGTGTTGGTGCTAACAGAGAATGTGCTCAGGCCTTTAGATTTCATCCGGAGTGAAACACTGCTTATTTCCAATGCTAATTAGTGCTTCATTTTGATACTTGACCTACCTACAGTAGTGTTTTTGAACCATACTATAAAAAAATCAAAAAGACTATTTTAGAACTTGAGTTGGTATTTTACAGTATTTGGAAGCAGAACAGAGCTTTTTCATGGCTAGAAATGGCTTTTGAGGGGTCATTTACTCCTTTCTAAAAATGTTTTTTGATGTTAACAGGTAATCTAAAGGCCTGGGCCCGGTTCCATAAAACTCCCAATGGCTGCTGTCTTGGTGTTAGCGCTATGTTAAGTTAATAAAACCCAGTGTTTTTTCCATGATATCAGTATTGGCTATGTTGGTTAATTTGTAGCCGAAGACAGCTCAGGTGCTCTCCAAAAATTAGCCTCATACACGTCATAGCTCCAGTGAGAATAAGCTCTGTGCATCACTACATTTATGTACATTGGTGCAGGAGATGGGAGACAGGAGTGAGAATGTTTCAGTTGCAGAGGACAGTGAGCATGGTGCAGAAGAGAATAAATTTATTCTTACATGGAAAAGTGTCTTCATTATCATTGCTTGGGTCCACCTGGTCAATTTCAGCTTTAGTCTGGTCTGCATATACACTCCGACTTTCCTCTATAGCCTCTTTCACTTCCATAAGGAGAGCTATATGTTCAGATTTCTTCTTGCTTCTAACTTTCTGAAGACATTGCCGGAAATATTCCGGCTCCAACTGATCACTGTCGGATATCTGACCTATATGCTGAAGAATCAGCTCATCAATCTGCTTGATAGTCTTATTGCTAACGTCTTGGTATTTATCACGTTCCTCTGGCGTAATGAATACTGGCTCCAACAGAGTGTTGTCATCTGGCATATCTTGATTAAGCAACATGCTCAAGACGCGGTATCCTCTCTTCCTTGCAGCCTCGGAATTGAAATTAATCAACTGAGGATCAAGTAAGACACCCGAAACAGACGTGTGTGCCATGTGAGTGTTTTCATTCACGTGTATGTCACTGACTAAGTACTTCCTCTCACGCAACCTCAATCTCCATGCAGTAATGCATTCAGTCAAGTCAAGTTTCCGATGGTTGGCAGAGTACATCCCACTACAGCAAGAAGCTGGCTTTCTAAATCTTCCAAAAACTGTGTGTTCCTGATCGCACGTTGCCAAACATTATCTGTGGGGAGCTCTTTCGGGATCCACTTCTTAACGCTTTTATTAAATTCCTCCAGGATAAAGTCATAGCCCTGGCCGAGGGAGAGATTTCCCGACCTGCTGATACTGGAATTTGTACGAAGCAAGTTGAGCAGTTCTTCAGGCATGACCTTGCGTTGGAAGCTATCCAAAACTTCAATGGCTTGGTATCTCGGGTGATTCCGTCCATGGAAAATTTCTTTTGTGAAATGTTTTGCACTTTCAATCAGGTGGAAATTATTTCTACGTACACCCATTCTGAGGTTTATCATTGCCATGGAATACCTCATTACCAACAAGGCCATGTATGAAAAATTTGAATCGAACACCTTACTCTGGCAGAAATGGAAAAAGTCTGCAGGTGTAGGTTTCTTCTGCTGAACAATACTTCTACGCACATATGGCAAAACCATCTCCAAAAGAGTTCCAAAGAAAAACACGCAAACCATTTGCCATGATTTGTGGTTATCGTAGCAATTCTTGGCACATTTTTGTGCATTTTCAGTCTTGTATCCCATTACTTTAGCTAAATCTGAGAAAACAACATCCCAATTCATTCCAATGAAAGACTTAAACAGATTCATCTCGTAATGGCCGTCGTCAACCACAAGAATAACCCAATCAAATTCCCTGTAATAAGGAATGTCATCAACCACAAAGTCTCCGTGATTATTATAGCAATGATCCTTAAATTCCTTCATTCCAAGGTGTCCGTTGTTGCATAGCTCACACACAAAATATTCTTGGCACAGACGGAAAACCATGGTGTAGGGCAAGCCATCGCAACACATGATAACCCACTCGCGTTTGGTGCCCCCATATCTTCGTACTCCACAATCCAGGCCTATTTTCCTGAGCACCTGCTTTAGACTTTTAAATGAGTTGGGATTTTCAAAGGCAGGGTCTAGCAGTTTGACCACAGCGGGGCATCCACTGTGATTGCTAGTTATGTGCTGGAAATGTTCTTTTCCTGCTTCAAAAAGCTTTTCACTATGCCCCTCACTTGGACTTGAACCAGCTGTTGCATGCACTTTAATTTTCAAGTTGGCACTTTTCCTATTATCGGTGAATTGTTCATCATTTTCATGACCTATGCCTTCCTCACAGTCATGCAGGTTTATAGAATTGGTACCTGGACGTGTGAAAGTGCTGAAAAACACTGAACAATGAGGACACTTCCTCTTTGTTTTTGCCACCAACTTGCCACATTCCGGATTGGGACATTTTTTGCAGTTGCGCTGATTTTCAATTTCTATAACGCTGATATCTATGTCATCCTGAATGTCAAAATCATTCTCTTCAACACACTGATCAACCTGTTCTTCTAAAACCTGGTCAATTGCACCCTGAACAAACATGTGAAGTTGGTCATAGTGTAGGGCCTACTGCCCTGTAATGTTCAACATCCTGCTGATCATCATTCTGACAGTAATCTCCAGAATCAGCATGTTCAGTGGAATTTTCGCTTTCTACTTCCATCCGGTGAGGCACCTCACTTGAGTTTAGTGTACCCGGTGTTGTGCAGATCCCACCTGGGTTTTCCGCATCATCAACATCACACAGCTGCAAGATAGCTTTCTCATTATCTGCACTAGTTAGCCAATTCTTTGAGTGAAGATTTTTGTCCTCTTCTAATGAAGTTTTAGGCGAAAGCTGGGCTGCTAAAATGTGATAATTGACACAGCCACTTTGTTTTCCGGTGCCAGATTGTAAGTCCTGCCTATTATTTGCTCATTGTCAAACACTACACAGATGTCACTTTCTGGGCACTCAGGTGAATTATCATCAGATTTATTTATCAGCCAGTTTCGTATGGACTCGTATTTGCCACCTGGGATCACAGAACCTAGAAGATTAACACAAAATCGGAGGAATGGGATGATGCGTAGGCCACAAGATTCACCAGGAATGAGTAAGGGGCAATGAAATTGCTGCATACAGTTTTGTACAGAGATTATGTAATAAGTGCTATTTGAAAGAGAAATTTGTTTTTCTCCTGATCATTATCCACTCCATCTGAAGACAGGTCACTAGTTCCGGCATGTAATGACAGTTTGCATAAAGGCCTAATCAATCCTGCTATGAAGGAGACAACTGTCTTACTTCTAGCACTGAGGTACTCCTTTAGAACATGACAACTAGTATCCAATTTGTCCAATGACTTGTACATACGGCATAGGCAAGGGTGCCTAACTCCTCAGCAAACATTTCAATGCATGGTGATCCATTATCTTCATTTAAGCATGATAATAAGGATGAAATAATCTCACGTTTCTCTGCAGCGTCTGCATTTTTCATGAACTTCACTAATTCCTTCACTAGCTCAGACGGATTCGCATTCAGTGAAATGTAGTCACGATCACAACCTTCTGCTTGTCTCTTCAAGCGTTTGTTTTGTGGCTGTAAAGGGGGCTTACATGAATTATAGCACACTGAACACGCATTGCTATGTTTTGAAAACTGCTTAACTGACATGAGCTTTTGCTCAGATGTGTGGTAAATGCTATTCCTTGGTCCTCTGCTATCCTGTATCTGTACAACAACGATTTGTGACTGTTGCACAATCTATTTGGGTGAACATCTGCACTGTCCTGCATCACATTGATTGAATATAATTTCTCAATTTCTGGAGCATAACTAAGTTTTTTGTACATGTTCTTTGCAGCACCACCACAAATGCGGCAAATTTTGTCAAGTTTTCTAATATGATTGTATTGCTAATGGTACTTTGCGGAACGGAACGGAACGGAACAAACCTCGTTCCTAGGATTTTTTTTGACTAGCAGAAAACAGAAAAGACGGGTAACGGTTGTACTAGAAATAATTCAAAACTACATCCAACTGCAATACAATAAGGTAATTTGCTTTATTAGGCTTTTAAATACAAACTTTATTTCTTGTTCCGTTCCGTTCCGCAAAGTACCATTACCCAGGGGGATATTGGTAATTTGCGGAACGGAACGGAACATGTCATTATTTTACATTTTACATGGTTGCTGCATGTGACTGAGGGCGCCGAAGTAAAGTTTCCTCAAGGAAAACGCCTCCGGCTGCATTTTTCAGCGACCGCCGTATCACTGCAGCTCAGCAGAAACAGAAATAATCGCGCCGTAGTCTATTCTCCATGCTGTAAATAACAACAAAACAACCCCAATCGTAAAACAGCAAGCCTATGCTACGTCATTACGCTCTTGAATGAAATTTTTATATCTTGTTCCGTTCCGTTCCGCAAAGTACCATTACCCAGAGGGATATTGGTAATTTGCGGAACGGAACGGAACGGAACATGCCGTTATTTTATATTTTTACATGCAAGGCGATTACAAGACTGTTCACGAGCGTTCCACCCACAAAATAAATGACGGCGCCGCGGGTGCGCGCAGGAATCGGGGGGGGGGGGCGTCTGCGCGGCCCTCCAAAGTAATAGTTGGATTTTAGAACCCAGGATTTCTTGGCATTTCGATTATATTGAACCCGAGCCATCCTAGATCGGTAATTCCAGAGGTTTTAATGAATAGAAATGATCAGTTTGGGACTGAACTTCAATGTCCTCAATGAAGAGGTGTCCTCCTGCTAGTGGTGTCCGTTAAAGGGGGGGGGGGTCCACTGTAATACCAAACCAATCCCATCATTATGCCCAACTGCCCCTAGAACACGACCACGTTGTCGTATTTGACGTATTGTAGTATTTTAAACGCTTCCTGTACTGTTGTCTTTGTTCCGTTCCGTTCCGCAAAGTACCGTTATCCTGCTGGATATTGGTACTTTGCGGAACGGAACGGAACAACCTCTCTTGGCCGCATTTGATTTTTTATTGTATTCAAATATTGTTAGTGACAATGTCTTCGGAAGCCTGCTGCTGGCTCATTTACTAAAGAATGCAAGACATAGGCCTACGACATGCTGTCTTCAACAACTATCGCTACCAAACGTTCTCCCTCCCTCCATCATTATGCCCAACTGGCCCTAACACGACCACATTGTCGTATTTGACGTATATTGTAGTATTTTAAACGCTTCCTGTACTGTTGTCTTTGTTCCGTTCCGTTCCGCAAAGTACCGTTATCCTGCTGGATATTGGTACTTTGCGGAACGGAACGGAACAACCTCTCTTGGCCGCATTTGATTTTTATTGTATTCAAATATTGTTAGTGACAATCTCCTCGGTAGCCTGCTGCTAACTCATTTACTTAACAATGCAAGACATACGACATGCTCAGTGATTCCCCCAGGATGTTGGAGGGGCAGGGTGGGACTTCTATAAAGGGGCACTTTCCGGCGTGATTGGGTTCCAACGGGGGGCAACTACAGCAGAAGGTTTTCATCCAAAAGGGCCGTATTCACTTGCTTCGTACCACACGCGAGGCTCCATCCGGATAGAATGACGTCAAAGAGGGCACCTCCAATTTGAGCAGCAGTACAGCTGGTTGCAGAGGGGTAGGCACACCTAAATATAAATTCAGGTCTCTAACACAAAAACTAAAAATATTTTATTCACACTGTTTCAGGTAAGTAGGTCAAGTGATACTGATAGCATGCATAGTATCACATTCCTTACAGTTCAGTTACTGCTTGAGTTATATACTTACGACTAACAAATTTTGTTTTACTGTTTACACTGTTCTTTGTTGGCTCAAGTTCTGGTTGTGGTATGACTGGCTTGCTGATGAGTCCAGGTCACACTGCATGGGCCCCTAACCTTTATGGACGAAACTGAAACCACCACACTGGCACAGGCTGGGTTCAACTGTTAATTTACCCAAGTTTGTTTACCAGTGTCCACTGACTTTCAATCATAAGGGGCACAGTGAATGACTCCGTTGAAAATTGTCAAGCCCCCTCCCCCCCAACAGTTTTCATGGACAGCCAGATGGTGATTTCAGTCCAGGCCTTTTGCCTGTTATTCTCTTCCAGCATATTTAATATTCCAATGTCCAGATCTGCATGATCAGAGTGGACTGGAAGCAGAAAAGAAAAGTCTTCCCAAATGGAAATCAATTCACCAGCATTGCAAGCTGAGGAGGAAGGCCAAGGGCAAAGCCACTGTGCCAGAGTCAGCCACTTGGGCAGCAAAAAGGGCAGAGTGGCGGGACCCGGCAAAGGCATGGCGCCGCGCCACTCCATTTAGGCCTATTGCTAGGGTGATCACTGCAATGATGCTGTCTTCAACTATCGCTACCAAACGTTCTCCCTCCCTCCATCAATATGCCCAACTGGCCCTAACACGACCACATTGTCGTATTTGACGTATTGTAGTATTTTAGACGCTTCCTGTACTGTTGTCTTTGTTCCGTTCCGTTCCGCAAAGTACCGTTATCCTGCTGGATATTGGTACTTTGCGGAACGGAACGGAACAACCTCTCTTGGTCGCATTTGATTTTTTATTGTATTCAAATATTGTTAGTGACAATCTCTTCGGAAGCCTGCTGCTGGCTCATTTACTAAAGAATGCAAGACATACGACATGCTGTCTTCAACTATCGCTACCAAACGTTCTCCCTCCCTCCATCATTATGCCCAACTGGCCCTAACACGACCACATTGTCGTATTTGACGTATATTGTAGTACAGTAGAACCTCACTATTGCGGACACCCATGGGACTGAGCTCAGCTGTCCATAATAGTGAGGTGTCCGCAATATTGAAACTCCCATCAATAACGGACACCAGTCTTTGGAAAATTCGGGACTGGACAACCCCGTCCGTAATCTTGAGGTGTCCACTTTTTTGAGGTGTCCACTTTATTGAGGTGTCCGTTAGGTGAGGTTCTACTGTATTTTAAACGCTTCCTGTACTGTTGTCTTTGTTCCGTTCCGTTCCGCAAAGTACCGTTATCCTGCTGGATATTGGTACTTTGCGGAACGGACGCAGTGATATTAACCCCTTTCCACTGAACTGATTTCCACGAGGAACGCTTTGCTTGCTAACCATTAAAAAGGCACACTATTCGTACTTCGTCTCCCCTCTTTCAGCCTCTTGAGTTGCCAGGTCATAGTCAGCTGAGCGCAAGGCCCATGGGCCTCTTGTTGAACAATACGCGGCAGTCGTCGACAATGGACACACAGGCAAATTTTGTTTCACGTGGAAGGGCCACACGACAGAAACTTGCAACAGTAATTTGCTCAACAGTTACAAGAGCTTGCAGACACCGACTTGGGCCATTTTTTCTTTCACGTGGAAGACCATCGGTAGGCTTATTGCGACAGTTTTGTCAGAACTTTTGCAAGTTTTCTTTCACGTGGAAGGCCGGCATGAATTATAGCACACTGAACACGCATCGCTATGTTTTGAAAACTGCTTAACTGACATGAGCTTTTGCTCAGATGTGGTAAATGCTATTCCTTGGTCCTCTGCTATCCTGTATCTGTACAACAACGATCTGTGACTGTTGCACAATCTATTTGGGTGAACATCTGCACTGTCCTGCATCACATTGATTGAATATAATTTCTCAATTTCTGGAGCATAACTAAGTTTTTTGTACATGTTCTTTGCAGCACCACCACAAATGCGGCAAATTTTGTCAAGTTTTCTAATATGATTGTATTGTTCGTTACAATTACCATTGGTGCTGTTTTCCAATGTCTTGGCTGTGTCTTCTCCATCATCGACACCACCACCAGCAGCAAGACTTGAAAGAAGTGCATCTGAAATGAAGATGACAGAAATGCCTGTAAACTAGAACTGTGTTTGCTTTCAGAAAATTTGGGCCATGTCGATTTAGAGGAATCAGAGGAATCGGAGGAATCAGAGGAAAATACATTCTGCAGCCGATCAGACACTAACGATGACACCGCTATCATGTAATAAATATATAAATACAGCTACGCGATGGAGTTAATATCATGA
>NMRB01000541.1:92161-164293 GCA_002633025.1 Notospermus geniculatus
CTTCATCTGGGACTTGCCATTGTTCATGAATAAAGTGACATAATCAGTTATTTATTGTGCAGTTTTTCAATTCGGAGATCTGAAACAATCAATAAACCCACAAATTTCGTTGGCAAAATAAACTTCGGTCGTAACACATTCGTGCAATGGGGAACCCGCATGACTGCAGATGGCGCAGTCAGTATAAGACCCGAATGACGTACTGACGTCGCTTTTTTCGCAGTTGACGTCACGTCGTCAAAGCATGTGTACATTTTTCAACACAATTTTCCGTAGAAATTTCCCCAAAAGACTTTGTCAGTATTGGCATCCTGTGGCATTTCTGACGAAACAAAGCAGTGATATATGGAGAACTTTGAACATGAAACATGACAGTGTAATTTAATCAAAACTGAACCAAACAGAGTGATTTATTTTGGGGCAAGAAGTAAATGGAAATACTGTTAAAAAATAGGACTTCCGGGTCTTACACTGACAGCGCCACGTCGTGGCGTAGTTCTGCGGGTTCCTCATTCAATTTCAAACGGACCTCAATTGGATGCGTTCACTATCTCCCCCGCCACCTTAAGGTGAAGAATACTTTGCATTCCTGGACCAAAATTCTCGATAAAAAATTTGTCCATGCAGGTACAAAATACCTCCATGATTAGACCGGCCGGTGTGACATGTGATATTTTACCATCAGACAGCAGGCCAACATATCATTATTACATGTGAAAGGAACATATAAATGGCGTCATTGGACGCCACCAAGAAAAAAATAAAATGGCGGTTCCGATTAAATCATTTTATAAATTCTCTGTACGCACTGTCGGGGGTTTCGGTGCAGCAAAATTATGTATCACCGTCACGATACGAATAATCATTCAGCACGCACTATTCCCACCATGAGGGTACGAATAATGAACCTGCAGAGCACTATTCACACCAGCACGGTACGAATTGCCACAGCCTAGCTGTATAGCAGGAATGAAATGGCCGATGGACCGTGTGCTCACCTGGTTGAATTGTACCAGAAGAACAAGTGACAAAGTTAAATCGAAATGTTCCAGGGCACGCCTTGAGTTCCTGGATAATATGATTATGATCACAACTTCAAGGTCAAAACATTCTCGCTTGAGTAATTTATTATTATTATTATCATTATTATTAAGTGTATTTATATAGCGCCACTTTAAAATAAATTGTCAGTGGCGCTTTACAGTGGAATAAAACATAATTTAAATACAATATAATGAGTAAGACAGGACAACATAAAAGGTGGTAGTTTAAAACATTTGATCATTTACGTAAAACAGTTGATAAAAAGGTATGTTTTAACACAAGACTTAAAATTTTCATAATCGCCAATAGATCTTATATGGCACGGAAGTGCATTCCAGAGCTGTGGGGCACTGGTCCTGTAAGCCCTGTCCCCGGCAGACTTCTTTCGTGCAGAGGTAGTGCAGAGTCGTGGTGCAACATCCTGTCTCGTAGATCTCTGCGACTGGAAGAGAGGCAGCCGGAGATAGGCAGGGCCAGTGCCATGCACAGCTCTGAAGGCAACTGTAAGTAGCTTAAAAACAATCCGTTGTTTAACAGGGAGCCAATGTAATTGTTTCAGTACAGGGGTAATATGCTCACTCCTCCGTGTGTTAGTGACCAGGCGAGCTGCTTGATTTTGAAGTTTCTGCAAACGATTTATGACATATGTGCCAGTCCATTTCCAAAATGGCCGCCTGGTAACCATATATTTGCGGTCCCATTCGACGAAAATTTGCTGTATACACAAAGTCATAGAGGATACCTATACATAATCACACCAAGTAATACATGTAGCTCAAATAGCCAAGAAACCTGCCACCAAATAACAAAATTTTGAACTTTGACCTCTGTGACCTTGAAAAGTAGGTCAAATCAAAAAACCGTTACATATGTCTTCTACATGTACCCTCGTTACATGCACCTATGATAAAAATTTGGAGTCGATCAAGTAATTAGTTCAGGAATTATTGCACGTTTTGTCTTTTCGGTTTTGGCCACCTGGAGGCCAAACCAAGAATCGAATCGGACCGAAAGTTGGTGCCATTGGTCATCAGACGTACATAGAGGTATAATATGTACCAAGTTTTAGATCAATAGCCACAGCGGTTACGAAAAGTGCCCTGCTAACAGACGACAGATGACAACGACGACTACGGACGCTGCTCCACCATAAGAGCTCATCAGGTGAGCTAAAAATGAGGAGGAGGACACCTGCATCATCAAGATTTGAAGTACAGGGTGTCTCAAAAAAAATGTTACCGAGATTTTTCTTTTTGTTTTTCTTTCGAGATTTTTCTTGTCTTTTGAGGAAATTGAATCGGTGGTTATGTATCTATGCACTGGTGAAACTGAAGGGCTTTGAATAATCATTCACTGAAGCAACAGCAACATGTACGTTTGTCATTAATGTACTTACTTTTTTTGTCACAATGCATTCAAAAATGTACTAATGGTACGAATAAAGTAAAATAAATAAATAATGAAATGGTCCATGGACCATGTGCTCACTTGGGTGAACGCACCAGAAAAACAAATGACAAATGTTAAATCGAAATGTTCCAGGCTGATGTATCCTTATTAGATGCACCTGATAAAAATTTGGAGACAATCCAGTTACAGTTCAGGAGTTACTGGACTTTGAGCTTTGGTTTTGGCCACCTGGTGGCCAAGACGAGAATCGAATCAGACTGAAAAGTGGTGTCATAGGTCACCTGACATAGGGGTGTATATGTACCAAGTTTCAAGTCAATAGCCCAAGCAGTTATGAAACGTTGACCTCTGTGACCTTGAAAAGTCGGTCAAATCAAAAACCCCTTACTTACGTCATGCATTCTCATTAGAAGCACCAACAATAAAAATTTGGAGAGGATCTAGTCATTAGTTCATGAGTTATTGCACTCTTTGTGTTTTTGGTTTCCGCCACCTGGTGGCCAAGCTAAGGGTCAAATCGGACCAAAACTTGGGGTCATAGGTCATCTGACCGAGGTCAATATGTACCAAATTTCAGGCAAATAGCACCTGCGGTTACGAAACGTGCCACTTAAATGCAAAATTTTGAACTTTGACCTCTGTGACCTTGAAAAGTAGGTCAAATCAAAAACCCGTTATATATGTAATGTACCCTCATTAGATACACCTATGATAAAAATTTGGAGGTGATTGGGTCATTAGTTCAGGAGTTATTGCACTTTTTGTGTGTTCGGCTTCCGCCACCTGTTGGCCAAGCGAAGAAACGAATCGGACCGAAACTTGGTGTCATAGGTTATCTGACCTAGGGGTATATATGTACCAAGTTTCAGATCAATAGCTCCTGCGGTTACGAAACGTGCCCTGCTAACGGAATACGACGGACGACGACGACGACGGACGCTGACCGACGACAAGTGCTCACCCCAGGTGAGCTAAAAATAAAGTTATCACTTAATTTTTAGACAGTTGAGACGCTCTGTACTACAGAAATACTCATTGAGGAGTTCAACTTTTTCATCATCACCATTATAGGCATACAGTACCATTTATAGGCATTTATAGGCATACAGTACCATGATTTTAAGTACCATTTCGAAAGTGGGCACTTCCTCATAATCACCACCTTTTATAAGAGAATTTGCTATTTTCCAAAACTGCCTAGGACCAGAAGTTGGGTTCCCAGGAGTTTCACCAAGATTTTCACAAAACCTTTTTCTGGCCATCCTTTTCTCATTGTTTACTCTATTCCTGAAATATTAGTATTTCCGATTATAATCTCCATTAAAGCAAATCGCTCCCGGGGTTTGTTCTGATTTTTGAGCGGCCCTCCCATAGCGAGTGAATATCTAGTCTCCAGGCAAAGCCGTGCTCCAGTCATAGGCAAATCTGTGCAAATATGCGAACGTGCACCTGGGGACGAAGTTCCATTAAAAATCTGTTAAAATGGATTAATAACATTTTCAAATTCAGTCGGTTAAAATGTAAATTTTGTACTATTCATTTGATTTCGAAGCGGCAGATTGCAGAATACGCCTCCGAAGTGTGGCTGTCTAATGCATTTTCCTTTAAACTAAAATCCTTCTTTCGCCTTTTTCTCAAAATGGCGCTTGATATTGAGGACCAACTGTCCTGGCGCCACAACAAACCCCGCGAGCGATTTGGTTTCACTCACTGAAGTAATTTACTTCGTATCCTGTCCCGCTTTCGAATTAGTTTTCGTAAATTAGAATTATGGCCTCTCCTTCTGCCTGATAATCGTTTCGTAGTATGGCACGAAATTGGAAATCAGAGAATCAAAGAGCTTTGTAAAACCTGTCACAATTCATATCACCTGTTTGCAGTTCCGCGCCATGCGGATAACTTTAACAGCGGCGACTTGTTGCGAAGCAAAGTCACCAGTTACAGGAACCACCAATAACAGCATGACAAGCCCTCGACTTAGCTTTAAAGAATAGGGTCTGCAGCTCGAACCAGTCGATCAAAACGAGATATCTTGGGGTCCTCTTTCTTCAAGAAAACTTCTCCATCCATTGCTACAAGCGTTTTGTGATATGGGAAGTGGAACTGTACTTTTATGTGCACTTTTGGGGGGCACCATGTATAATAGGCCCCTTTCGAAAGTCGGCCATTTCGGCGCTGAGGGTAAAAAGAAATGGGAAAATGCACTAAGGTTTGCCAGAAATTGCAGAAATAACTGACAGAAGCGCTTGAAATTTGGCAGAAGTGTGGTGATTACTAAACCATTGAAAAATGTGAGAAAACAATTGGGTGTGATCAATAAATTTTTCGAGAAATTGGTGATTTTCTACCCCTGACCAACAGACACTTAAAACCGTCCCTGTTGTTCAGTTGAAGAAAAATGCAGAAATCTTCAAAAATTGGTAGATGACACCCAATTTTTTTTCACATATTTCTCAATGAATTGGCCTTCATAACATTTCTGCCAGATTTCAAGCGTCTCTGACAGTTATTTCTGCAATTTTTGGCAAAACTTAATGCATTTTCCCCTTTCTTTTTACGCTCAGCACCGAAATGGCCGACTTTCGAAAACGGCCTATGAAGACCCTAACATGAAAAATAGACTTACCCATTGCAGGAGTAAATGGAGCAAGAAATGTTAGGACCAATAGTATCAGCAGTACGGAGAATTTCATCTTATGGGATGTGTACGCTGTTCCTCTCCAAACGAGTGTTGCCGTTCCAAGACCTATTGCGTATCTAGCTTTGGGATTATCACCTTCAGAGTGCTTATACTAAATATCATTCAACTGAGACCGCACTCCTTCGCATTCAGTCTGATTTTCTGTCAGCATTCGACTCTGGAGAGGTTGGCATCTTAATTCTTCTTGATCTATCAGCCGCCTTTGACACGATCGATCATGGGATTTTACTTGAGCGCATGCAGCTGGACTTCAATCTATCAGGGACTGCGTTGCGATGGTTTGCATCCTATCTAAGTGGCCGGTATCAATCCGTGGTTATCAATGGCAAATCTTCTGATCCTTGTCGTTTATGCTTTGGTGTACCGCAGGGTTCTGTTCTGGGCCCCAAGTTATATAATATGNATATATACAACATACATGATTTTATGAAACTGTGGCATCTTGACTTACTCTTTCGAGTCGGAAACGATATCGACCGCTAGACCCTGCCACATGTGCCAATTCAGAAATGACCGAAGAGTCAATGTTTGCAGCGCAACTGTCGCCGGGCTACTTAACTACAGTGTAGTAGTGTGACCTCTCGCCGGGATTTTCTTACACACGGGTTTGACACGGGTCTGGAAATACACGGGTATTTTTATGTAGTGTAACCACGGCTATAAGAATTGTCAGTCAGTTGACAAGTAGGTGTCACTACGGCCAAAAATAGATAACCGATCTTATCTATTTTTGCTACGGCCCAATTCAATGCCTAGCGGACCCGACCTGTTTCATGCTTGATTAAGCACCAACCACGAGAACCCTTTCTATTGGTCCGCTAGAACTTTATTGCCATCTATTGGCAATAAGTGCGGCTTACCGCACCTTGCTGACAGAAATTGAACATACACGTCTTATTGCAGAGAAAATTTCCTGTCGCTCCAAGTGTTCTACGAGAGTCTGAGCTACACTGAAGTGACAAAAAACCGTGCCTACGACTGGTTCGCGTTGTTATGTAATAAGTGCGATATTAGTCTAACTGTCAATGGCACTCGCCTTGCCTCTGCGTCGATGGTGAGGAATCTGGGCTCTGTTTTCGACCGTTCCCTTTCCATGGAAAGTCATGTGAATTCTGTGGTCCGCTCTTGTTTTATGCATATTAGGAACATTGGGCGTATCCGTCGATGCTTGAATCAGGACACTGCGAAGTCTCTTTGTCATTCCCTGGTGACAACAAGGATGGATTACTGCAATGCCTTATTGCAGGGTGTCCCAGAGGTAATCATGCATAAGTTGACCCGTGTACAGCACTCAGCAGCCAGGGTTATAACCAGGACAAAGCTTCGGGAGCATATAACCCCCGTTCTAATTGATCTGCACTGGCTCCCTGTTTGGGCCCGTGTGGATTTCAAGACACTGACTCACACTTTCCGTGCTGTCCGTGGCCTTGCACCCACGTATATTTGCGACATGGTGGGCAAATACGCCCCAGGCAGATCACTCAGATCTGGGGGTGTGTCATTGCTGGCCGTGCCGCGTACGAGAACAAGTTATGGGGACCGATCATTCAGGGTCGCTGCTCCAAAATTATGGAATGCTCTCCCTGAGTACCTACGGCAGATCACGGACATCACGGAATTCAAGGCTGCTTTAAAAACACATCTTTTTACTCGGTCTTATTTTTAACAATCTCATATATAGTAATTTTACTTCTAATTCCCCAATGTCATGCTTGTATGTATATTTCTTTTTTGTCAATTTAAATGTTTTAATCTATTGTACAGTGCTCCAGAGCGTGCTTTGCATGAATGGAGCACTTAAATATAAGGTATTATTATATTATCATATAGCGGACCCAGTCATTCCTGATTGAGCACCAATCAAGAGAAGTTTCTTCTGTATTGGTCCGCTAGAACTGTGCTGCCATCTTTTGACTATACGCGTGGCTGACTGCTCCTATTACTTCAACAGGAGCAGTCAGCCCTGCCTATCGCCAAAGACAGCAGCAAAGTTCTAGCGGACCGACAAAACACAAAATCCTCCTGCTTGGTGCTCAGTCAACCAGGAATGGGTCTGCCGGGCATTTAATGCTAGTGACACCAAACTTGGTACACGTGTACCCTGGGTCATCTTAAATTCAGACCCTCCTTTCTCTATCTTGTTTGTTCGCAGCAGCAGGACGTGTTCCTTCTGAGTCATAAATCCTTACACCTTTTGGCTGCAAACCTGACCCTCCATCTCATCTCCCCAAC
This sequence comes from Notospermus geniculatus, assembly GCA_002633025.1. Taxonomy (NCBI): domain Eukaryota; kingdom Metazoa; phylum Nemertea; class Pilidiophora; order Heteronemertea; family Lineidae; genus Notospermus; species Notospermus geniculatus. Next base: position 99,549 of record NMRB01000541.1, read on the forward strand.
TCTATTTCTTCCTGCAGCATCAACACAGATTCTGTTGTTTTGGTTATGATAACCCTAACCCTAACACCAGCCTGGCTATGCTCTATGACTCTACTAACAATGTTACCTGTTCTACTCTTCCAGAACTCTTATTCTATTAACTCGAGATCTCAAGGTAGGTGGCTGACTTTACTTACCCTTCCACTTCCTGTGCAATTTGTTAAATTAGGTTCATTTGACTCCATTCAGTTGAACTAGATGAGTAGATTGGCGTTGAACTCCATTTTGTTGGACAGCTGCCCTGATCTGAAACCATGTTAGTACAGAATGGATGGATTTACCAACCTACTTATCAGCTCTATTGGAAAACACAAGAAACCAATATCTTCTCTCTTTCTGAAGTGAAAGACATCTTTCAACTGTCCGTTGAGAATATCAGGAGTCAGAGTTTATTGATACAGTACAGATCATAGTTGACCTACTCCTATTTGCGTACCTGCCGCGCACGTCAAACGGAAGGTACGCTCCGATTCATTGCGTATGCTACAAGTACGTAATGCATCTCTTCAGCATGGCGTCCACATCGGACACGAGAATGACGCTATGGCCCGTATTCTAGAACGTTCCTTAACGTTAGAGTCGACCTTACATGTAAGTCTATTGTAAAACCATTGAGAACAATAGATTTAAGGTGGACCTTAATGTTAAGGAACGTTCTGGAATACGGCCCTTTGTCTTCATTGCGTGCCTTCCAAGGTGCCCTTTGACATCCGTGGAAGATACGAGGACGGTATGCGCATGATGCTGCATGTGGTACATGGAAGCAGCACGGAAGATAGGTCAAATGTGCAGAGTACTCTATCAAGAATTAGTCTTGAGTTTATTGATAATAAAATGTATGGTGTTACCGATCTCTTCAAACTGTCCTCTCCTGCCTTATTTTAAATTACTTGATGAAAAAAACACAAAAGTTTACCTGATAAAAAAGACACTAACTATAAGATTAATTTCTTCATGTTGTGTTCTGTGGGATATTGCTTTTCAAATGGTGTAAACTTCCATCTATATTAATGGGAATCTTCATCACTCTAGTGATTTTATCCCAGCTCGAGTTTCTGTCTACTGTTACCAATACCTCAACAATCCTCCAAGAACCAACTCTACCTGGTCCGTGTCTGTTTAAACAAGCCAACCTGTTCCCATCAGCTCCCTCTGTTTTCTAAGCCCACACAACCCAAGCAGCCCTATAGGCCAACGTACCATTGTAACCTCCTCTTTACCATTGGTATGCTGCCTTTGGATGTCGTGTGTGCGATGGATTTTCAGGTAAAAACGTGCTCACGTATGACGTTCAATAACTGATTATTACTTAGAGTAAAGGAGAAGTTTTTATTTGTTGAACCTCAAACGTTTAAAAAGTGGTGCTTACACCAACTTTCTTTAACTATTATTAAGTTAAGTTTTGTTTTTGTTACTGGAAACTTTTCAGCATCAGTAACTGTTAGAAACTAGTTCTTGGATATCACTTCACGTTTCACAGTGTGAAATTTCTAATTGTACAGTTATTTTGAGGAATCTTCCGAATTTTACGGATCACTAACAAACAAAGATTTTGATGTCAGTGTTGTAGAGGATAGTGATTGTCAGTCAGGATATTGGTGGATAATTGTCTGTGTCTGGATTACTGATTGGAACTGTTAGTTCATAGGACTTTACAGTTTGTTCACAGGTAAGTCTTTATCTTTTGCGATTGTACCCAAATCTTTGTTGCAATCATCAGTATCACACTGCTATTATAGTTTTGTGCGATTAATAATCAAAGCGTTACTCACTCCGTGATACACACCGTCACTCAGACAATAGTCCAAACAATCACCCACACAGTATTCTAGAATTCTAGACAATTAGCCACAGAATAGTCCAAATTACCACTCAATATTCTAGACATTACTCACACAGTATTCACGATCAATTACTCACTAGAAGAGCCCAAATCATTAGCCACACAAAAGTCCAAATTACCCTCACAATAGTCTGGACCATGAGCCACACAAGTCCACAAACCCTCAGTCATCCAGATAATGGGCTTGAGAATAGTCCAAATTACCCACACAATAGTCTGGACCATGAGCCACACAAGTCCACAAACCCCTCAGTCATCCAGATCACGAGCTTGAGAATAGTCCAAATTACCCACACAATAGTCTGGACCATGAGCCACACAAGTCCACAAACCCTCAGTCATCCAGATAATGGGCTTGAGAATAGTCCAAATACCCACACAATAGTCTGGGCCATCACTCACACAACAGCCCAAATAATTACCAAATCATTAGCCACAGAACAGTCCAGATTACTCGCACAATAGTCTGGACCATGAGCCACACGAATCCACAAACCCTCAGGGCTGTATACGCCAGCGAAGTTTATCTTGAACTCAGGTTGAGCCACAACTTTTCCATTGTCAGTGTCACACCATGCCCTGGCAAACCTGAACAATTGAAAAGTTGTGGCTCAACCTGAGTTCAAGATAATCTTCATTGGTGCATACTTGTTGATCTATTGCCATGTGAGACAAGTATGGTTCAACCATGATAGGTCTTTGGCAATGATGTATTTGTCGCCTAAACTTGCTTCTAGTACTCTGTTTTTCTGTTCAACTCTAAAGCTTTTCAAACAGCCACAGATATAAACCTTTGAAAGCAGCAATATGTTATTGTGCATTCGAGATAGTAAAAGAAATTATGTCCTTTCAAAAAAGGCTTGGATGGTTGTCTTGATTTCCCAGTGGGTTTTTCTTTTCATTCATTGCTCCAAAGAGGTTATATCGGGATCGGAGGCTGTCCGTTCGGAGTGCATGCTCACTAAACAGTGCTTCAGTCATTGTTGTTGGAGTGTATGCCACAAATTCACCATGATATATAGGGAATCTGAAGCTTTGTGGAGGGTTGGTTGTTGCTGTGAAGTGCATGCACACAGAATAACTTCTATGTGATGTCTTTCTCTGAATCGTTCTATGCTGCCTCCTGTCTTGGCCTGGTGGCCGAGTGGTCTAATGCGTTTGACTTTCAATCCTAACAGGGCCAGTGTGTGGGTTCGATCTTCAGCCAGGACATGTATGAGAAAAGCTGTGAACCAATTTGGGTCTGTCGGATGAGAGTGGAAGCCGTGGTCCCTTGTACCTGAGTGTGTATGCCAGGGCAAGTAAAAGACCCCACATAGGTGGGCAGTAGCCTGTCGTGGACTCCACACTGTTGTAGTATAAGCTTAACATTTAAAAGGGTTATGAAGCTTCAATCTATCTATTATCTCCACAGAGAAGAGAAATTTCTTGGTTATCAATGGGTAGCATAAGGACATTCTCACCTGGCCTTGGCCTGATCAGTAGGTTTCTTCCAGACATCTGAGTATTGGTCTCCCAACTGTTGTGGCTGAGAGAGTTCCCTGTAGCTCTGAGAGCAAGAAGCTTCCAAGTTGTAAAACAGGTATAAAAAGTTATATCACCTGTTGTTACATGTGTGGCTTTCTTTTTCGAGTGCAGCCACACATCCCACGTGAGTGCTAATCAGAAGGGCACCCAACACATCTGCATCTGTCATGTGTGATTTGCTGTGGGTCCATTCCTTCACAGAACCGAGTCACCTCTGTGGTGGTGGTGGGTGCATTCCTTGGGATACCCATCTTCTGTACATGGTAGCAAGAGCTTAGCATGAATCTAAGACTGGATCACTCTATGCTGGTGGTGGGGTCCATTCCTTGGTAGACCCTTCCTTACATGGTAGCAAGAGCTTAGTCAGTAAGAGGCAATGGTCTTGATATCGTGGCCGTGGGCCAGGGAGGTTCAATTCTTAGATCAATTCGTTGTTATGACAAGAAGCGCAACTCTTTGACAAGCTGTATTTTCTCTGGCATTTCCAGTTACCTCTCGGGCACATTACCTTGAACGACTGTCTTGGAGATGTCAGCTTCCTTCTGGACTTGGGATTCCGATGACATACCTGCAAACTTACTAATGGGCCGTAATCCTATACTTTGTGTTCTGCTTTGTCTTTTGCTATCAGATAGCATGAGCTGTTTTCTTCTCGCTGCAGCATCTGTACCTGTGCGGTATTAGCACATGTAACATTTGTTTATTTCAGACAATAACAAAATCACCCTTTAGTTTTTGCCAATTACCTGTCTGTTAGTAGCTCCGTCATATTTCTTCTTTAACATGACATACACTCATTTGGTTCCAAATTATTTAAAAAACACACCATGCATGTAATAACCTGTGCATTTCTTACGCATTCCTGCTACCAACTTAACCAGAAACCGAATGGTTTGTAAACAAGTCCGTTTCAACCAAAATGACAGGAAAGCTGTGTACATCACTAGCCACCAAGTATTACGTTTCCAAGTCAACTAGAAGTGGCATGTGCTCTTTGGTTTCTGTTCCAGTTGAGTGTAAGTGCTAATCCTATGCTAAGTGAGGAATAAGAAATGGACCGATGAGTTACATGCAGGATATTGGCTTCTTGCTCCTCCAGTTCTTCTTTTGATGTAAACGTAGCTGGAAGGGTTCTTTTCTGGCGGTTACCTTTGAAATCTTCATTTTTTCGTAACTTTACTTCCAACCAAAGCATCATGGCATAAAAGCCCACTCCTACCAGCATCCACAAAACTCTGTTTCAACCATACATGACAACAAACATCAAACATCTTACATATTACTTGGGGCACCAGGGACTTTGAAATTGTTTATGGAAAGCCTTCATAAAATAGCTTTCCCTGCCTCCCCATAGTAAAATGTACTCTCTCTACTTGTAGCTGAACCACCCCAGCAGGAATGCTGTTGATTGAAGTTACTGTTCGATCAATCACCAACTCCCAAGTGCTCCGTAGTGCGGAGCATAATATTCAATCCACCGTGGTCATACTGGTTCATAGTCGAGATAGTCTCTTACCATTTGAGGCAAAAGTACGTGTAGCCTGCTCCCCGGCTACAATTTGTGGTTGATTGAGCACCAATCAGGAGAATTTTCTATTCTATTGGTCCATTGGAACTTTGCTGCCATCTTTTGGTGATAAGCGTGGCTGACTGCTCCTATTCTGCAAGAGGGATGGTCGATATTGAAAGAAAAAATACTAGAAAACAGAGAAAAACAGTAAAAGATGGATGAATTTGAAGAATGACTCGATTTAGGAAGACAACTCACTGACGGATAACAATAGAAGCTGTCTATTTAGGTTGCTGTACCACCTAAAGAAAGGAGAGAGGCAGAAAAAAGGTGTAAGAATGCACAAGACTTTGGCTCGAATGTAAGCTTCCACTTTCTAAACAATGAAGAACACCTGTAATAACGAAGTAGGCCTAGAGGTAAAAAAACTAGGCCCTGTAATGATGGAGTGTTTAACTAGAGGCAGACGAGCCCGATTTCTGTTGCACGCATCTGTAATTATCCAACGAGTGACTTGAATCATGCTTATTTTTATGTCAGACTAGAAGTTCTGAAGGAATTTTTTTGCCACAAAAGGGTTGGCAAACGGCAGCCTTTGATTACCACTGTTACAAGTTTATGGTACATACAGGGTCAAAGGTGGGACGTCCTCTGAGGAGTGGAAGACTTGAATCATGTTTATTTGTAGGGCATCTTATGTTAGACAAAAGTTCTGAAGGAATTTTCTTGCCACAAAAAGGGTTTGAAACGGCAACCTTTGATTACCAGTGTTATAGTTTATGGTACATACAGGGTCAAAGGTGGGACGTCATCTTAGGAGTGGAAAATAAGAATGTTGCTTTCATGGGAGATTTCACTTTCAAAATTGTTTCAGAAATTTGACTCAAAATTGAGGCATGAGTCAGTGAAACCCTTCATGGCAGAGTTCAGGGGGTTATCCATTATAATCTTTTGAAATCAGTCAGCAATTTGAAAGGGAAGATGTGTCTTCTACTGAAGCCCTTCATCTTCCTCGTCAAGGAACACAATGGTGAATCATTGTGATCAAAAAGGGTAGAAAATTACATAAAGGATTTTTTTCTTTGATATCAAGAATGAATGAATCACTTTGTGAGTATTGTCATCAACATCAACAGATGTATTGATGGACAGATGTCATCTTCTATTAGTCAGAAAGATTTACGATCAGAATGTCATCCATACCTTCTTGCCAGGGATTACCTAGAAAATGTTAGATTTGTTTTGTGAGAGCTTCTGCTTCTGTTTTCTGTTGGCCTTTGGATTGGACTGGTACAGCCTGTAGCACTGGCCATTCACTCAGACGGATCTGTGAAGGTTCCATGTGGAACCAGGCTGTTGTCTCGGGATAATGATGCAAAATGTTGTCAGCCAAACAGATCTTGGCTTGGCGTATCAGGTGTGAATCCACTGAGAGTTTGGGTTTGTCTTTTTCTTTGAACGTCGTATCTTTGAGGCAATTAACAGGTGCATATAGTTCTTTGGATGGCACTCAAAGGTTAAAAGATCCTCCGTAAAAGATCCTCTGATCTAATTTCATAGCAAACGGAGTGCCTGTTGAAAAAACACGGTGAAATCATCACATCTGATGAAGGGACTGCTTTATCAGAACTTGTGAGGTAAGATGCTGAATGTCTGGCATGAGATATGGTTCACCAAGTGAATCCCTGAAAACCCTTGTTTATTGACACCCTGATGACCTCCTCAAACTGGCCGCAAACCAAGAGAACCAACCCTTCTTTGATAGAGTGACTCAAAAAAGGAAATTACACCAGCAGGATTTTTTTCTCGACTGGATAAGTCAGGATATGAACTTGGAGCCCTTCAAGTAATGACATGATGGACAGAGCTTTAAGTATTACTGTGTGAGTCACAGCTAGGATGGCCTGACACCCTTAGGACTGTGCGATTTTTTTGCCAGCTTGAGGGCGTGTTCTAAAGGAACGTCACTTCATATTGACCAACATCCCACCCCCAAACTTGCCCTTGTGTAGTCAGAAGAGATCAATCCCTTTCACCGTTGCTGCTGCAGAGAACTATTGCATTCTCATGGTCTGCGGTACAGCTACAAAGGAAATGAGAGCATGATTGCTTAGAGCTCGATAACCCAAGGCAAGGTCTTTCTGATTAGAAGGAAGATGGGAGGTCACTTTTTCTAGCAGTCAATCTTGAGTCGAGGTTGAGGAGAACAAGTTACGAGGCAATGTAAAGAAGCGATCGTGAACGAGAGAGATACAAACCAATTGAGCCACATCGTCATCTTCTTCTCAACACATGAAGCGCTGGAAAAAGATTTTGGCTAATTTTGATGAAAGAAAAGACAGAAATAACAAAGATTGTGAATCACTGGCGTTGATAGGTACGGCAGTTGTTTGTATTAGTCAGAAACGTCTCGACGATTTGGGGTAGAAACGGCCAAATTAACCATGTACATTTCAAGTTCAGCTTCGACAGGAATGACGTCTCGTTTATCTGAGCTTGTGCGGTATCAAAGGATTGCATTCTTATCGTCAAGAATTCAGCTATGCGATCATATCTGTTGTGGTATAGTCAGAGCACATTCTTTGGCTGGACCAGATCGTCGGTGCGAGCCACGTTGATTCTACGAATGAGACGAGCAGGCTCTGTTGTTGCTACAAGGTAACATGCAGTCTCCTGTTAACTGGGTACAGACAGAATCATTGGCCTTATGGGTCCAAGTTGACTGGTTCCCGAGGAGGCTGCATGTGAGTGAGGTCCCTGGATGGTCATACCCTTGCTCTGGTATATCTGATTGGTTTCCGAATAAAGGATTCGTCTTCTCCTTTAGAAAGTGCAGTACCACCTTCTGCGCTTTTTAAAGTGCAGTACCCGGTACCTCCTTCTGTCAAGGGGAACATGAGTTATATTGTATCACTACAGAAGAGTGTAGACGAAAAAAATTTGATCGTGCATTTCCCATCATCTGGGTCACTGAAGTGAAGCTGGCTACCATAGCTGTTGAAGAGACGGACTGAGGACAGAACGTGGTGCAGCAACCACAAGAGAGCTATGACCTCAGTCTGCAGCTGACCTTCATGAGAGGCAGATGCCCGTCAACCATAGCCACCCTGATGAAGCCTCAAGGTCCCTGTGTGGGCGCACCCTTGCTCTGGGATAGTCTGAGAATACCAGGCTGTTTTCAGAATAAAGGACTCGTCCACTGTTACAGAAAATCCAGTACCGCCTCCTGTCAGTGGAAACAAAAATTTGATTGTGCATGTCCCGTCATCTGGGCCACTGAAGCTGTTGATGTGAACAGAGACCGACTGAGGACTGAAGCTAGTCACCAGCTGTTGACATGAACAGAAACCAACAGCAACCACAACAGAGCTCAGTCCGCAAGTGACCTTCATTGGAGACTGATGCCAGTCAATGCTAGCCACCCTGATGAAGTCTCATGAGGTAGAAATGGTGCTTCCAGAGCGATGAGGTTACCCTAATGATTGAGACCAGTGAGCAGTATGGAACCCCCCATATTTCATCCACAGGAAAAAAACTTGCCCCAGGTTCTTGAAAGCTGCATCCACGGCGTGATCATAATCTCGCCGTGACGACCTATCATTGATTCGTTCGTTCATTAGCCATGTTGGAAGCAACAGGCAGTCATAAGGTCTCCCTCGGGCTCTCTGCCAGCACACGGTTTGATTACTTATATGAAATGTGCAGAATTAGAGTGCCGTGGAGGGAATATGGGATGCATTCATGCATGCTACTCGTGATGGTCAGCTGATGTTGCATTACTCGAGTTGGTATAATGCTGATCTTGATGGGGCTTCTCTTAAATGGAGACTGTCCATTATTCTTATAGGAAACTGGTTTGAAGTTACAGCGTTGGCAGTGCTGGTGGTCATGTTGCTTGTCTTCGTATGGTTTCTAAAAATGTGCAGCTTTCATGTAGCACTTTTCTGTTGGAACTACATGCGTTACTTTATTTCTCTAGTCTCTTGAGAAAGCTTCCAGGGGAACTCAACGTGCATAGTGCTCACTTGACCTTTCAGACCAGTTAAGAGTACAAAATGGCAGTTCCACCAACTGGAACCCAAGGCCTCTTGGACGTGCAAACCATGCTCCTTCCACTTTGCCACTGCGGTGGCAAGGTTCCTGTTGAGATATGAGCTTCTTGTGTTCTCCTCAGGACAGGAGATACTGTGTTTGTGTATTTCCATCGGGGCCAAAGCCATAGTATCATTGGTCCTGGTAAGTACGGAAGAGGCATCTCAAGTTACTCATGTTCCTCACTTGGATGGGGTCTTTTACTTGCCCTTGCAAATGAACAAGGTACAAGGCACCACGGCTTACTGTCCCATGCGATGGACTGAAGAGCCAGGGATGATATTCCATATGGCCCGGGCTGGATTTGAACCCAGGACCTGTTGCTTGCTTTGCGGACATGATAACCACTCGGCTATCTATGGGATAGTAATGTTCAATGGGTTGAACAAGATGAAGTGTAGGGAAGAAGGTAGGCAAAGAAATACACCATGACGAGGAGATTCAACAATGTGCAATGGATGGTGAAAAGACCCTCATTTGGGTTAAAATCCGAGAAATGACTCAGTCATATGGAAGTTCTCTGCAGAATGGCATCAGAAGTATGGTGGAATCAGCTTTGCCAATCAGAGGAGAAATTCCTTCGAAGACATACCAAGATATGTGAAAGATGACGCCAAGCGTTGAACCCAATCTTTCTCTGTGTAACCCAACTCCAGCCAGCGTAACTGCTCCTCATTTCTTGGCAATTACCGATGGTTTTGCTTTCGCAGCTCACCAGGAGTTGGTGGTGCTGTTTATGTTCTTAGAGTTTCAGGTGAATGACGCAGGAATGGAATTTACAAAGGCTATCGGAGAAAGAATGAAACAGACCAGTGTTTAGTCTGTTCATTGTCAGAATGCGTTGGGCAGTGAGAGTGTTGCAAAGTCAAAAACATGGGTGTTTTTCATCTCAGCATTGGGAGCTCAGTTCCCTGTAGGGCTAGTTTCTCAAGTGATGGACGAAAGAAAGTTGTGAAAATGGTGTGGTGGGGGCACCAGCTGTGGTACTTGGTAGTGTATTTGTATTCAATTTTTCCGTCAGGTCTGTAGCCATTAGCATTATTGGCCCTGGTAAGTATGGAAGAGGCCATCTCAAGCTACTCTTGTTCCTCACTTGGGTGGGGTCTTTTACTTGCCCTTGCAAAGGCATAAGTTACAAGGCACCACAGCCTGTCCCATGCAATGAACTGAAGACCCAGGGATGATTAATCCCATTATGGCTCAGAATTCGAACCCGGGACCCACCGCTATTAGCGGACGTGATAACCACTCGGCTATCAAGACCAGCAGTGGTTAGGGGTATGATTTCCACAGGCTCAAAATACTGGCCTGGTAGCTTTCGTCTTGATTGACCTTATCTGTCTGCTAGTTCAGCTGACTCTCAGTCTGAGCATTCTGATTCTAGGAGCCCTCCATGGAGCTGCAGTATCATGGACCAACCACCCTCACTTCTCACCTCTGCCTCTTATGACGAAGATGCCAGTTAGTGCCTCATCTGTGCCCTCTACAGTTGTGGCTTCCATTTCTAGCGAAACAGTCGTGAAGCTTCAGATTATTGATGTTTGCCTACCCTGCTTTTTCTTTCATTCATCTTCAACAAAAACCCAAGAGGAATGACTAAGAAAATAGAACATTACAAATGTCTGTGGAGGCCAGAAATACCAGTGAATCCTGAAATAGTCTTGTGTTTAGTCTCTTATTGTGGCACCTTCCATCTTGTTTTATGTAGATGAAGCCAGAAAGTTTTTCAAATTGATATTTAAAAAAGCTTTGAGCACCTGTTGCTGGAAGTTTCATTATCTTTGTGCCTTAGATCTCATTTTTGTTGAACGTGCAGGTGTATTGTGACTGACTTTCTTGTTCGAAATCCCTTGTGCAAGCTTTGCATTACAAGTACAAGCTACATGGCTCGCGGTTGGACGAAATGACTTCTAGACATTCTGACTGGCATTCAGTGTGTACTTTCACACCAGACCCTCATCTTTTTCAGGGCACTCAAATATTCCACATGTGTTCTCTTGAAGTCTTCCACCATCATCCTTAGGGAAGGGAAACTATACTTGAGGTTACTCGCCTGGTTGGGAGTCTTTGCCTCCTTTTGGGATGGACACACTCAGGTTGACCAGGAAGGGACCAACATCTCATTAGACGTGTTGGCCTTAAGGTCTTGCTCCACAGGAAAGTTTGTTTCACCAGTATGCTCTAGGGTAGTAAACTTTCTAGTGGAATCTCCATGGTTGTCCAACCAAAATCATGGTGGTCTTCAGTTCTCTTGAGAGTGGTCAGCAACAAACTTTCAGAAGTTTTCTCTCAAGTATAGAAGCCGCTTTGTCCTCCTCAAGACTAGTGCCATCTCTCGCCTTGCTCTTCACCATCCCAGTTGGTTACTTCACCAGTAAGGACACCAAACCTTCAATGACGGCTCCAAACTTTCAGAACTGTTTCACAGAAACTGTTTCCTCCTTATAAATCCTATAGAAAGCGAAGTGAGAAATGCTGACGGCGCTCTCAGCTTACCACAGTCAAGAGGATCTCAAGTCTTCACACCTGCCAAATGCACCACTTGCTACAGTATCGACGCACAAAGATCTCTTTACGTCAGGATCACTAACAAAGAAAATACAACTGAGATGGCTTCGCAGGAATCTTCAGGCACCTGCAGCAAAAGGATCACATTCTGAGAGATAGTTGAAACTTTTCTGTCAGAACCAAATGTCGAAGGTTAAGAAACGTTTTTACACTTGACTTAATTCTTAAAAAACGGGAATCTTTAGAAATTTTACTTTGCAATTTTAAAGTCTGGTTCAGTGAGACCTTGAGATTTGTATGAACAAGGAGGCTTTGAACTGGTGCTCTTGATTTCTCTGAAAGTCGTCTTTGTCAGAACAGACAAGAAGACAGATGCTTTAGTGGTTCACCTACATTCAACGTAAAGCCCCGTTCCCACAACAGCGGATTCTGCCATGGTTTTGTGGCAAGTGGTGAGGTTTTCATAGGGTTTTGGATAATTCTTCGATGTGTTGACAGTACATGTACATGGCATTATTTATCCGAATGCCTGTGAAAACCGCACTGCTTGCCGGTGACCGCTGCGGATACGGTGTAGAGCAAACAGGGCTAAGAAAGTAGATTGTACTCTCAGCAAAGGTAGGGAGTAGTTAGTGTTTTTCTCTTCTGATCAAGCAAGTCTGTGTGCAGACATCAAGGAGGATTTGGCTGGCTCAAGAAGTTCATTTCTGTATCGCACAACCGGATACTAAAGTAACTACCAAATAATAATGGGAGTGAGTGTTTTTGCTATTCGTGTCATTCACAGCAGGATATAAAGAAGACAAGAAACCAATGTTCCTCCGTACCAATCCAACAGTCCAAAGCCTTTTACATGGCCTCGTGTGAGTTGGGCATGAAATAATAACAGAACCCACGGTCCCTTCCATAAAGCATCAATCGCCAGCACTCAGGGGCAGCATGCCTTAACCACTACTAGGCCAAATCCCCATCCTCTTGTGAGTTGTGTATGAAATGAGATCCAAGTCTTGCTACAAGTCTTTGTTGAATGACTCACATAAAAGGTTCACGCGTTTGGACTTGGAAAATTTAATAAATTTGATAAATAGCTTCCATTCATTCCTTCGGGCTTTTGAACATATGACTGTAAATAACATTACACCAGTTATAAATTTAAAAAATTGAAGCACAATGCCCTGCGATCAAAGATTATGTTAAGTAATTAAATTTATTTCCTCAATATATCCCTCTGTCTGCTTTCATTAGTGATGTTATAAATCAGAAGCGAGCTTTCTCCCACATTCCAAGAAAGGACCGTGTTTCTGCGGATGGCACTATGATATGGATAAACCATTGCAACTGAACTGTTTTCCAAGCAATCAGCAATCGTTTGGGTTTGTTTTGACCAAATTAGTGACTCCAGGATCTAATTATAGGACCCATGATGTGACTGGTTGCATATTCTTTTCATACAGCTTTTGCACAGTGAAAGGATAGGGAACAAACTCACTTTAAGATGTGCAAGTTCTTCAGAGATCCAACGTAGAGCACAAAAAACGACATACAAAATGATAGTACAAGTAAAGTCGTCTCCGAATTTCGCAAATTTCTACAAGAAAGTGCCTGAGGAAGACACCGGTTGGGGTTGAAAATTTGCAAAATTCGGAGACGACTTTACTTGTACTATCAAGTTCTTCAGAGGGGGTTCTCCAATCGAGGTGGGGCAACTCCAGTTCTCTCTGGAGCTTCTGTTTTGCGTAGGATGAACTCCCCTTGCCTTTACCTCATAACTAAGATAAGACCTCATCGAACAACTTTGTGTCATCATCTTTTGATTGCCGTCAAAGTCTTTCCCTTCGTCACACTTTCTGTGACATCCATTCGAAGCAGGACAACTCCAGTTCCCTCCTGGAGGTTTTCCTTTGCCTAGGACAAACTGCTTTTTGCCTGTACCTCATCGCAAAGATCCGACCTCATCGAGCAACTTTCTGTCATCATCGTTCGATTACCACCGAGATCATTTCATTTTCCACACTTTCTGTGACCTCCATCCGAGGTGGGACAACTCAAGTTCTTTCCTGGAGCCTTTACTTTGCCTAGGACAAACTGCTTTTGCCTCTACCTTATAGACCGCAAAGATCAGACCTCATCGAGCAACTTTGTTTCATCCTTAGATTGCCACGGAGGACCTTTGATTCGCCACACTTTCTGTGAATCTGAGGTGGGACAACTCCAGTTCTCCCCTGAAGGTTTTCCTTTGCCGAGGACAAGCTCCCTTTGCCAGTACCTCATCCCAAAGATCCAACCTCATCGAGCAACTTTGTGTTTTCTTGTCTCATCCCAATCAGGCAATTAAGAAGTCAATTAAGAGTCAAACGAAGTAACTTGGTGAATGACATTCGATTACTCGCCGCGGAGAGATCAAAGTGTGATGCCCTAACTGTGAATAAATAACACGTCTAATTGTCTTTGTCACCTGACTCCAACATGTTCCGGTGATGTTCGCAAATACGCCGCAACGTGATTTGTATAGTTGAGACTTGTTGATTCATTGCTAGGAATTCTGGGAACTCAGGTGTCAATGGAGCAGTGACATTTGCTGGAATACGAGAGGGTTGTGGTTATGCTGGATTAGAGTGATGTTTTCTGTGAAAAAAGATATGTTGATTCCCAGGGAAGGTCAATAATACTCTGTCATCTTACAACGTAAAAATCCTCAATGGAGATGTAGAGTGAGAGAAATCTAGGTGGCACGATGCCCTCTAAACTAGCAGTGTGTGAAACCCAAATACTTGACGAATGCGGCTGCTCACTCAGTTAGTTGAGTGTTGTTTGGAACCCAAAGACTTGTACAACACATGTCCTCTTTCCTTCACCTTGGACTTGCTCATTCGCTCCAGCTCCTGGTCGAGTGTTAGGTGAGACCCAGGCACTTGTCCTAAGGGGTCCTCTTCTCTTCTCCGTCTTGCACTTGCTCGCTCAACTGGTGTGTGTGGAGCCCAAAGGGCATATTCGAATCCCCGTTCTTGACCACACTCGTGCTGATCCAGTTCATGTAGTTGTTGCCCTCTTTCCTTCTTAACTTGTTGCTGCTGAACTTCAGCTCGGAGGCCAATGTGCCAATCACTGGGCCATTCTATGGCTGTTGAGGTTAGGCCATGCCATATAACTGGGGTACAGTACCATTGGAAGAAAGGTAGTGAGAACGCTAACCATTCCAGAGAAGCATTAACCTCTCCACAATTTTATCCTTTATTTTGCTATAAAGTAACTCCTCACCTTGCGTACTGCTGCTCATTTCTGAACATTATTTCTTTGACTCAAAAATACAATCAGTAGCATAACAAACAGAATATCTATCACATGTTGCAAGCGAGCAATCAGCAGTCAATTCCATTTAGCCCGAAGATCATCCCTAAAAACAGCATCAACACATTTCTATAGTTAGGAAATCATCACTACTTTGAGTAAAAACCGTGCTTTCCCATTAGCACCGAGTAGCGTGGCACACGGTGCCGTCATCCGCGAAATATCCTGATTCTTGTTGATTCAGTTAATGAAGATGAAAACAGGTGACAGCCAGAGTTAGCCGTTCATTCCACGGTTAGTTAGAGTTGGAAAATATGATGAGGTTCGTGGTGAATGAACCTCAGTGACTGCAGGCTAACTGGTTAACCGTTTTCAGGAAAATTTGCATTCAGATTTGTTCTTCTGTTGTGGTTTTATCCACGGTAGGCGTGGCTGATGAAAAGTGTTGAATCAAGGGTGCAGTTTCTTGGCTTTGCCACCAGGTGGCCAAAACCAAAAACACCAAAAGTGCAATGAGGGGGTCGCCACTTCTCCACGGAAAGATGTCGCTGCGACCAAATCAGGCCTTTTCATTGTCTTCATGACGTCATCTCCGTGGCAATGTGCGTTGCGAGCATGAAGCCACAACGTCACGCCAGTGTGACGTTGACGTTCTGTACAACGTCACAGTGGAAAAGTGGATACGGTCGCAGCGCCATCAAATGGTAGAAAAAATTAGGCTACCTCCCCATTACTCCTGAACTACCAGCTGGATCATCTCCAAATTTTTATTATAGGTACATCTAGTAAGGATACATGACATATCTAACGGCTTTTTGATTTGACCTACTTTTCAAGGCCACAGAGGACAAGGTTCAAAATGTTGCCATTTGGTGGCACGTTTCGTAACCACTGGGGCTATTCGGTACATCTATACCCCTAGGTCAGATGACCTACGACACCAAGTTTTGGTCGATTGCAGTTTCTGTGGACAAGAATAGGGGATTTGAGGATCAGAATGGACTGTACTGAAGGTATTGGCTGATATTCATAAAAACTAGCAAGTGCTTAGAAGCATCTGCTTGCTAGCATCTGCTATCTCACCAAGAATTTAGCAGAAGCATGTGCTAGAAGCGCCTCGGGTTTAGGTCTGCATTTTAGCTCCACCCTCGCGGGTTTGGTGAGACAACCAATACCTCCAGTTCGGTATCAATTCCTTAAATATGATGAGGTTGGTGGTGAATGAACCTCAGTGACTGCAGGCTAACTGGTTAACCGTTTTCAGGAAAATTTGCATTCAGATTTGTTCTTCTGTTGTGGTTTTATCCACGGTAGGTGTGGCTGATGAAAAGTGTTGAATCAAGGGTGCAGTTTCTTGGCCTGGTCACTAGATGGCCGAAACCAAAAACACAAAAAGCACAATAACTCCTGAACTACCAGCTGGATCATCTCCAGGTTTTTATCATAGGTACATCTAATAAGGATACATGACATATCTAACAGGTTTTTGATTTGACCTACTTTTCAAGGTCACAGAGATCAAAGTTCAAAATGTTGCCATTTGGTGGCACGTTTCGTAACTGCTGAGGCTGTTGATCTGAAACTTGGTACATCTATACCCCTAGGTCAGATGACCTACGACACCAAGTTTTGGTCCGATTTGGAGTTTCTGTGGACAAGACTAGGGGATTTGAGGATGCAGAATGGACTGATTGAAATTGACAAACCCATAACACAGGAGGTGACAGGCACTGATGTTTCTGTTTGACCACACTGACAACTATGTATCACAGAAGGAGTAGGCTAGAAGACGATCATTAGGAGTCACTCAGACTTAAACCCAAGACTTTAGCCTTGATAACCTAGTGGTTATCACGTCCGCTTAGCAAGCGGCAGGCCCAAGGTTCAAATCCTGGGCCATATGAGATAAGCATCCCTGGTAGTTAACAACATTGTCAATAGAGGTCTCCCTTAATGCGGGTATGTTTAGCGCAGGATAGGGAAGGGATACAGTGGCCCTTTAAAAGGAAACGAGGATACTGGTCTAGTTTATAGGCGAAAATATATTTACTGCATCATATCTGTCATGTTTCTGACGTATCATGCGGACGTTCCTGTTTTGGTCAAAATTGGCGGTTTCCGATTCCGAAAGGCTACTGTAATCGTCATGAAGTACTCCATGTATTTCTAGCCGAAGATGGCTGATGACGTCATAGTTTTCATTCAAACTCGATGAACAAATCTTGTGCATTTCAAAGCCGCAATATCCCCAGTGTTTAGTATCTTTTATTTTCCTTGGGTACGGAAGAGCATACACTCCTAATGCTGCGTTAATAATGGGGACTTCTGCGAAGGACTTTGGCATAAGAACTTCATGTCGCCGAACTGTAGAGCACCCGTCTAAGTTGTGAAGAACAATCACAACTTGAAAAGGATGCTTGATGCCGTTTGTGAATGTAAGAACAGGATGTTTTGCCTCATGGAACAAACTCAACACTGGATAACCCGTCGGGCGATCCGATACGATTTTGATTGGCAGTTGAAATTGAAGAGACATATTGTACGAGAAAGCATACAACATTTTACCATTATCAAATTTCTGGTGTAGGTTGTAAAAGGTCAAGGACATTGCAGTTTGCGTGGACACATAACAAAAGAAAACAACTCTCAACGTGTCATCTAATAAAATAGGGGAACGGAGTTCAGCAGCACCAACACGATAAGCTAACTTGCATTTTTCGTCAGGCGGAACAGAGAACTTTGCCATCATTTTCCCACTTGATGAATGATACACCTGTATTTCGGTCATGATATATTTCCTCTGGGTGGCAACAATAATTAGGTGATAGTAAAGATGATGCAGGGAAAAGCTCGTGAAACCTGTTAGTGGACGAAGAAAGTAGGTATAATTGTACAATACCTGATAAACATTATTTCGTCGCGGAGTGTACTCCAGAATTCTCGACCAAGGCACTGGCTGTTCTATGTAATCTACCGTTACAACTGGCTGCGTCTTGTGAAATGCAACAAAAAGAGATTTTTCCGTTAATCTAATTGGTGGAATGAATGACATACGTTGACATAATCTGTATTTGTAAACTTTACGTACCTTTGAACAAGATAAAAATGAGGTTAAAGGGCTCGGTCCAGCTGTGTGTTTCATGCTGCATTTTTAGCTCACTGGGGTGAGCTACAATGTATTGCAATGGTGCATCGTCCGTCGTCGTCGTCGTCGTCCGTCGTCGTTGTCCGTTAGCAGGGCACGTTTCGTAACCGCTGGAGCTATTGATCTGAAACTTGGTACATATATACCCCTAGGTCAGATGACCCACGACACCAAGTTTCAGTCCCATTCGACTCTCAGTTTGGCCACCAGGTGGCAGAAACCAAAAACACAAAAAGTGCAATAACTCCTGAACTAATGACTAGATCATCTCCAAATTTTTATCATAGGTGTAGCTAATAAGGATACATAACATATATAACGGGTTTTTGATTTGACCTACTTTTCAAGGTCACAGAGGTCAAAGTTCGACAAAAGTGACGAACCTGCCACAATTTGTCATTATTTCACCGAGCAACTTCATATCTTGCATAAACATGCATTGGAGGGGTACCTTAAAAAATACTAGGTTTCGGCCCAATTGGACATCCAATATGGCCGCCAGGTGGCGTAACCTGAAAATCAAGTAAGTGCTATTGCTCAGGAACGGCTTGACGCAGAGTGCTCAAATTTGATATTTACCTCCATCTAGATGACCTTTACATGCATGTCAAATTTTGGCCTGATTTGACTTCAAACATGGCCACCAGGTGGCGTAACCCAAAAATCATCAAAGTGCTGTAACTCAGGAAAGCCTTAACTCAAATTGCTCCAATGTGCTATGTGGCCCCCTGCAGATGACCTTTATGTCCATGTGAAGTTTCGGCCCGATCGGACATCCAATATCGCCGCCAGGTGGCGTAACCCGAAAATCATCAAAGTGCTGTAACTCAGGAACGACTTGACCCAAAGCGCTCCAATGCGCTATGTGGTCCCCTGCAGATGACCTTTATGTGCATGTGAAGTTCCAGCCCGATCCGACATCCAATATGGCCGCCAGGTGGCATAACCCCAAAATCATCAGTCTTTTCTGGGAATGACTTGATCCAGATTGCTCATAACTGATATGTACCTCCCTCTGTCATTAGACTATTATGTCCAACCCAGTGAGCACATGGTCCATGGACCATTTCATTTACGATTTCCACAGGGAAATGGACATCTCTTTCAACATGTCTAATCCATTAAAGTAGTCCCATTTCCCTGTGAAAATTGTAAAACACGCCCCGTGGACCAACAACACAGAGCGTAAAAATAAGAAAGGGTTGTCGCCACTGCCAAGGTAAGTTATAAGATTTGGGAGCCAGCTTACCTCCGGCCGAGAAGCACAGTATAGGGGTCTGCTGGCTCTGGTGTTTGCCGCTTTACACCCGCGGCATTACTGTCCGTTTGGCAGTAGCGCCGCGAAATGCAGTGGCAAAGTGGCAAAGCCGCAGAGTGGAGCGGCAAAGACCGAAACCAGTATAGCATTCAAGTCTCATATCACAGGATCGTAGACTTCAGCTGAAACAAAATGTTCTTTCATGCCTGGCGCCATCTGTGTAGGACGTTTAAAATGCAATAATGTGCCATCTTTGCGGTTGATTGTGTGATGAATAAGAAAAGACCAATCATTAATTATTGGATAAAATGTCACAACTTTCTCGTTAAACGCTGTTTTTCCTGAACGCTTTCTGACCAAACCATCCTTAGGATCAAAAATCCGTCTCAATCCGATCGCAATCACTCTCGGTGTAGAAAACAGAAACATCAGATGGGAAAATACACTAAAATCTAATTGGACACGTCGAGCATGACTGTGTCTCATGAGATATTTTAGTTTCCTCACCCTGTATTTCCTAACCCGATATTTATCTCTCAGAAGATACCCAATGAGGTACACTCTTTCAAAAAGGTAAACGTGATCGCGGATGATAACCTGTGGCGCCCTCATCAAAGGGAAGACGATTCCATTTGTAAGGAGAAAATGGACTCGACCAGTTCCGGTTGACAAGTTTATGTCATAAATGGTGGCATCAACGAAAGCCCTTCGAAAGCAATACACAATGAGTTTTCCGTCATATCCTATTATTATGCCATTATAGTCTGCTCCTCCAGAAATACCGGTACATCTATTTGTTCTTGGTATGATGATCTTCCCTTCAAATTTCTCCCTTTTGACGTCGTAAAGTAGGCAGGTTTTTTTCCGCTTGATAAAGGCATAAACCAAGAGGTAACACATGTGAATATTTCCTACGACCCCATGGAGGCCTCTTGTATAGAAAGAACTCTTGTACTCGATTCCAAAGGAGCCTCTCTTTTTACCATACAGAGCAACATTCGTATAGGGTGTGCCCGACCCTGACCATTGAATGTGTATTAATTTCCCTGAAACGTAGTCTGCACGCCAGTAATCTTCCTTGCTTGCTCTCAGTGGTGGCCGGAATGGGATTATCTTTGTAAGTTTGTACCGAATCCTTTTTGGCTCCTTAAAGAATCATAAGCCTAGCGTACATCACACTTGCAACTGGAGACAACTAGTCCCCACTGAGCTTCCTGGTGACTGGGAGAATCTAGCTGGAACTGGAGGCAAGTGATCAGTCGCCAGAAACGGTCGATGTACACATCGTTGCGACTCGCTGGAACTGAGATTTTGCCAGTCGCCACCAGTTGCACATGTTCAACTTTCTAGCGACTAGTTGTACCCAGTTTCGTTCAGTTGCTGCGATGTATGCGGGCTTGCGACTGATCAGTGCCAGTTTTCTGAACAAAACCAAGTCTCGTCGAGTCTCAACACCCTGGATGTTACCTGAGTTGCTGCCAGTCACAAGTGTGATGTATGCGGTCAGGACGTGATGACTGATTGGATCCTCCTAGTTCCACTGAGTTGCTGAATTTGTGATGTGCGCGCACCACGTACATGACCAGCGACTGATCAGATCAGTTGCTTCCAGTCGCAAGTGTGATGTACGCCTGGCTTTAGACAAGCCTGAATAAGTGTCACGTGATGATCAGAATCCTAGCTGGACGGTTTCATTTCACACCGTCGGCAGCCAGGTATTACGATAATCTGTCTGCACAATGCCATCCTGAGAATCTCAGGCCATTTACGGTCGTATCCCTCCCTTATAATGAAACAAGTGCAAGGAGAGGAGCAGTAGTGAAAACCCTGGGTACGAGGATTGGTTTCACTCTACGCTGACGAGAGACAAACCATCAAAAAATAGGGCCACTCATTCGCGGGCGCCACCTATCATTGAAAAGTGATGGGCGGTCCGTTGGGGCCAGAGGTGTAAGGTGGGGCATTCTAAAACGTGGAATCAACACCGACGGCATGCCAGATTCCGCTTGCTGTAATCTACTTTGGTTCCACTAACCTCCTTCAGATGGCGCTTTCTGTTGTAAAAGTCTTCCGACTTCGATTTTCACAACACAAAGAGCGTCATCTGAAGGGGGTTTTGTGGAACCAGACTAACTCGAGTCGGGTCAGGGTATAAAATGTACGTGCGTGCATCTGATCATGGATGCACGGGTCTACCCATACCTACTGTCGATTTCGCAATAGAATAAAATTCTGAAATGAATTACCTTCTTCTGAAACATCTTAGCTCGCGGATACCTCACAGCTTCGTGCTTCTCCATGCATGTCCCCTGCCGGTCACTCATCAGACACACAAGACTGTCATGTTTCGGAATCGTTGAGAAGGTCGTACATTTCCTGACCTTGAGACAGACGGCAGAACATGAAATAACTGACCTTTCTTCTCCTCCATGACCCAAAGAAGGTGACCGTAAACTCCAACCTGTCACGACAATTTGGTAAATTGTGTTCTCAATGACTTTCATTTCGGAAGCTGAAAGGTGGTGGTACCAGTAGTGGTATCGGAAGTGGCAGTGGTAGAGCGTTGGCCTACTGCATCAGTGGCCATGCCGGGCTCATACAAAGTGACGACTGCTAAGCTCTTGGGTCAAATCCAAGACATGAAAAGTCGAGTGACTATCATAATAGGGAGTTTTGATTAAACGATAATATTTATTGATCAACTGATCAATCAACGTTTTGTGATGTCTACCCCAAAAAACTTTTGCTGTCAAATCAGCACAATAGGCCTCTAAACGGGCAGCACAGCACCGATATTGCAGCAATCAGCGCCCATATTCATAAAACCTTGCTAGACTCAGTTACTTGCTAAAACGGGCAAAATCGGCTGTTGACGCCAGGTGTGTGCTGGACAGCGATGCGTGGGATCCTCTCGCCAGAAGACCTATATCTCAAAAAACCCACCAATTTGGGATAGGTGGAACTAAGGCTAGTATAATGAAGATTGAACCCGTGGGCATTCAGACCAGGTGCAACGCTCTCACCACTGCACTGCCATGCTCCCCAGTAGGAAGAGCTAAAGTACAACACTAAAAGCTTTTAACCATCAAACGTTGCATCTCGCTGCTCTGTCTTCTTCAGCAAAAGAACGGACACCAGGAATCCCCAGAACTTTATCTGAGATGAGCCTGGGGACATGTCAGACCATCTTAACTAAAAGGATTTACATCAGGATGGGCAGAAAGAGAGGAATTAATCTGATGTAGGATAATGTTGCCGTGACCACCGGTGGAAAAGATAGCTCAACAGCAACTGGTTTATATTTTTTACCTGTTGGACAAGAGCAAGGACACTTAGCTTCTGAAGGTTGTTGTTGGCTCTGACAGGTGCTCCAGCCTTCACTCAGCTCATATCTCTTGTTTCTACACACATCAGGGGCATGTTGGAGGGTGCACGTGCACCTCCCCCCAGCACTAAGAGTTCCGCTCTGCAGGGGAAGCAGAAAAAAATCAACCTTGTAATCATGTAAATTTTGGCTAAGAATAGCACTGAAATCACGTCTCAGAGCATCTAGATTCCAAAAATTTTCTGGGGAAGGCCCCCCAGACCCCACTCCAGAGCAAACCTTTACCATACTGTGAAATTTCATGTCTACGCTGCACAAGGAGTTCCGCTTTCGCAAAAATGTGTCCCTCCCCAGGTTCAGACCGGCCTACGCCCTTCATAGATGAGAGTTTTCCGGGAATTCCCAGATTTCCGGGAGCGGGCGCTACCAAATAAATATGGCTTTTTCGATTTGGCTTCGTTCCGGCACCTGTGCTGTTCCCGGTCCCGGTTTTACATCCAACCATCAACAATACTAGATTGGTTCCGTGATCTACCGCTAAGATTTGATGACAGCATTGGCGCCAAGATGGCGACGGGCTGTCGAATGGCAGGATTTGGGACATGACTTCTGAGGTCATGACTAATTTCCGGGATTTTTTTGAAATGGCACTCTCATCTATGGCCCTTGCACATCTAGTGGTACTGACCATTTGGTGGCACCAGCTGTTTGCAAGCGAGAAGCCTCGGGACAAGTAGGCTTCATCAAAAACTTCATGGTGCAAGAAGGTAGAAGATGGAAGATCGTTTGTGTGTTTTGAACCACAGTTGATGCAAAGGTGCACTTGTTTTTAGCCAACTTGTTCCATTGGGTATGAATATATGAATATAGACAAATGTGCTGAGTCAGCTTGTTGATGAAGAGTGCACACCAAAGGGTTGGACACCATTGTTGGTGACAGAGGCTTGTCTTGAAATCTAAAAGGTTCATCTCTTCAAAGGGAACTTTTTTCTCACAGAGATACAGTGTTGTAACTTTTCCTATTTTGGCTGTGTGGGTAGTTGCTTCGGGTGATCACAAGAGTTCACACAGATGTTGTTTATCCTGATTTCATTGTGAGCTGAACAACGTTGGTGGAGCAGTGAAAAATCAGATTTATTTCTGTGATCTCTTGAAAGACAGCAAATCTTTCGATCAAGACATCCTCCAAACTCTTCATTTGAGGTGTGTCCCAGTTGAAGTGTCCTTTTATGGTGTTGTATCCGGTCTAAGAGGATCTCGCTGCTTCTAGGAGATCATTAAAGCTGTAAAAATACCTGGAAATGATCATCAGTTGCTATTAATCATTGGTAATACATGATTGATGGACTTCAAATGTCGTAATTTAGGGATAATGTCAGAATGCATGAGTTGATACATAAACCCATGTGACGAGCCCTCGATAGCCTAGTGGTTATCACATCCGGTTAGTGAGCAGCAGGTCCCGGGTTCGAATCCCGCGCCATAGGGGATTCAGGGGCGGAGCCAGAATCATGGGAAAGAGGGGGCACAGCCAGCGCACATCATGGAAAACCTTGGTCAAATGTTAACATTTTTCAAAATTTCGAAATTTCCCGGTCAATTTTAAAGATTTTCCACAAAATAGAGGGGGCACGGGCCGGGTGTGCGCCCCTTGGATCCGCCCTTGGGATTAATCATCTGTGGCTCTTCAGTCCATCGCATGGGACAGTAAGCCTTGAGACCACTCCCCTGTCCTCAACAGTCACGCTGTACTTTACATGTACGAAGGGGTGTGTCAAATTCTCTACGATCCTGAAACGTTGATGAGCCAGAAATTGCAGTGTCAATCAGCAAGAAAAAATAGACCTGGAAGGAATCTTACAAGTGTCCGTTACTCCCCTCTGTCATTAGAGCAATAATTAAGGCTAATGTTTTATTGGAGCTCTCAGGAACAAGATGAAACAGTTCCATTTAAGATAGAGTTTTTTACAGATGGTCCCCGTGTAGTTAGCGTTGATTGCAGACATCCACATCAAAGATCTAATACATCTTATCTCGGGAGCTATCAAGCGTGGGTGATCCAACCATCATTGATAGTCCACCAATCTTATGGATGATAATTGGAGGATTAAAACCAAATGATAAATAGATACGCATCTGAAGCTTCTGACAGTTTTTCCAATCTTTACCGACAAAGATGACATTTCAGAGAAACGTTGATGATGTATTCTTTGCTACCAGTTGATAGTAATGCATGAATACATAATTTGCTATCAGAAGATGAGGATGGGGATTTGGTCTAGTGGTTAGGGCACGCTGCTCCTGAGTGCTGGCGATTGATGCCTAATGCAAGGGTCCGTGGGTTCAAATCCAGTAGGAAGCTATGCCTTTCACCTAAGAAACCCGTTACTATTTCTTGTACTCATTGTAGGAATGGTAAGAAGTTGTCTAATCCTGGACATCTTATCTTGTTACCTCCAGAGTTCATCCCAAGGGTTATGCAGAGGGCACAAGGGCACAGCAAATCTTGATGCCAGTGGTGGCGTAACATGTTGTAGGCCTATTCCCTCTGTTGTGTAAGATGATATCCAGAAAGATTTCGGCCAGAATCCATAATTTCATTCTTGGCAAACCAGAACACAAATGTAATCCAAGTAAGATGTATGATTTCGAACCAATAATGAGGAATTAGTGGAGGCATCTGGTATTGCCTTCAGAACAGGAGGTTTATGTAGCTTGTATCTACAGTTCTCCCTCGCTCTTACGAACCTCGAATTTATGAACTCCCGGATATTACGAACCCAACGTCTGGCTCGTGCATGTAGATCTCTGGGGCATGTCACTATGCCTCGATACAATTTACAGATCCACACACTCACTTATTTTGTCTTCCACCTTTAAGGTACTGTCACACTGAAGTAGTTCTCAAAACGTTCTGCCCCGTCCTAAAAAATCGTAAAACGGGCTACAACGTGTAACGTTGGCTAAATAATGCCTCGAACTTTTGGAGCACCTTTCCCGTCCGAGCCTGTCCACGAAGTTCGTAAAAAGACTGTAAAAAGTTGCCACTACATCCACTCCATTCGCATACAGTTTGAGCCCGTTCGGCGACATTTTCAAGAACATATTGAGAACTAGCTCGTGTGATTGGGGCATTATGGATAAAGTGTTGTGGAAGGAGAGAACAATGGACTTTGGTGTTACAAAGGCTTTGTGGACAAGAACACCACCACCAAATCTCTGTTTGCACTTTCTACATATCATCACCAGACGTCGTCGAGGTCATCTTTGAACCATCATAAATCCCGAAACAGTTATACCAGCCAACAACGGCAACAATCCTTAGAAACTGTTGCACGTCGTCGAGATGACCTCTGGGCCGTCAGTGTAATCAGCGGACAAATAATTACAGCTCATCCCGGTCCCGGCTCTATGATCCCGGTTGATCACCCTCTGACATGCTGGCGAGAATCCACGATGAATTTGTCAAGTACTAATCACTCTTGTGCTGTCTGTCTCGCTTCAAGTTAGCCGCGTATTGGTGTGTACTGATCTGCACAAATCTACTGTTCGCCGAGTCAACTTTTCCTGGAACATGGTGAGATGTTCCGGTCTTGCTGTCATGTGTCCTTTATGTTTGCTGGTCAGTTGTGGCTAAATCAGATTTCAACCGGCTCTACCATCCTGTTTGTCACTTGTTCTAGAGATCACTGTCTCATCAGTAAATATGCTTGGACGATGGCTTCACCTAAAGGTGCGGAGCGTTTTGGTCATCAGGTTCTTATTGGAGATTTGGTGTGAATGGTTGGCAATTTTCTTGACAATATCAGTCGGCAGCTGCTCCTTAGACAGGTTGTAGGCAGTGGTGCCAGCGGCAAACAGACAATGTGAAGGTGTGGAGTTGTTGAAATGATCGCAACATTGTCCATCCATGTCTCAATATCTTCGCCAGGTTTAGTTTGAATGTTGTTGCTGTTGTTTTCTTGTATCTATCCTGCCACGGGGACTTTGTTATACAATGGTTCCTGTATTGTATTGTGTTCTTCCCTCGGGGCTGAGGCCAAAGCATTATTGGCACTGGTAAGCGTGGGAGAGGCCTCTCATGTTCCTCACTTGGATTGGGTCATTTACTTGCCCTGATGGTGATGCAGAGGTACATGTTAAAAGCTAGAAGGCACCGTGGCTTACTGTTCCAGTGGGCCCTGTCTACGGAGGACACCTATATGACTGAGCTGCTGTTCTTCATTGAAAGGTGTCCTGATGATTTAGGTCAAGGTCAAACTTCATGATGAAGTTTTCACTTTGGGTGGGTCCTCTGTACTCTTATTGAGGTTCACATTTTATACGGCTTGAAGTAGAGCAAATTACTGCAAACACCCACTGAAATCAGCAACATCAAGCGGTGAAATTGATGGCATATTTGGTTCATTACCTGGCAACGTTTGACATTAATTGGTTCATTGACTTCAATTGTGCATTGACAACGCAACCTTTGCTGTGTTGCTTTCAACTAATGCAACAGACAAGCGCTTAATTGCTATCTGTTTGATCCTTAAGCATCACCCCTTGTTAAAGGGTTTTCCGACTTTTAAATCGTGAGTCTCCAAGAGGATTTGTCTAGCTTGGAGCTTAAGGCAATTGACTGAAACCTAAGATACATTTGGTGCTGTTATCATTGGTTAAGCAGTTGTCAAGGGCTTAATTGACATGACTTTCATGGTCTTCTGTGTATCCATGCAAAAAACAAACGTATTAGTTTAAAATGCGACATCAATGAGCTTCAAATCAACAAGTTTAGATGTAGACATTTTAAATTACTGTTAGTCTCGTAAGTGCGGTGTGGGGTAGTTCAGTCATTGGGAGTCACTTACTCATGCAGTTGTGGGTTCAATTACTAATTGGGCCCACTCAACTTGTGACTTGGAATCTCTTTAGCCCTATTTACACTACGGAATTTTCGCTGTGCTCGGTCCGGACCAAGCACGGTTCGGTACAATTTTGCCAAATATTAACAGGTCAAGCCGGCTTGTCCCGGTACCAAATGGCAGTGTAAATGGGCCTGTCCCGCTTGAATTTCAAGTGGGCATGGTCTGGGTCGACCTCGGCATGCTTCAACCGGGCAAGTGAAAAAGGGCCTACAGACACGCTAAATGTCCCCCAGTGTTAGTCAGAAGTTTTGACGTCTGACCTTTGGGTTGTGATAATGTCTAAATTCTTCAGATATTTTATGCCCTCAAAATGCAATTTTGTCTTGTAAAGATTTAATTGATCACCTAAGTAAGTAACAGTTGACTGAAGATAAATAGGTAGGTCGTGGAATCTGACATGTGGATTAGGTGAAATATGGCCGTGTCACAGGAGATAGGGGCTTCATAATGTTGTCATTGATCACCAAGGAGGGAGGGCATCACCCTTTCAGTGATGTAGGAGTGCTGACATTAACACTATCACCAGTTGCTCTTGAGGTGAATAAGACTTGCTTTGGGTTCTTCTGTTCATCGAAATCCTGAAGATGCCACCAGACATTCATAGCACATGTCTAGATAACCTGGTTCCTATAGAGGCTTTGCATATGACGTCACAAGCCACCATGCTGGAGGACACATGCTGCAGAGGTGCAGCAAAATGAGCCGTGCATGCCCCAATGACGTTACGTCAAACAATGGCGTAGCGCACTTCACGCAAGTCACGTCACGATCGGCTCACACCTCTGCGCCCTGTGTCCCCAGAATGGCCGCCAGGATGACGTCATTGCGAGGCCTCTATTGATAAAACGTACATCTGCTACAAGTCTTGGTGTATTTAGTTTGGTTAAACTGCACCCATCCACCCACCCATCCATTCATTCATTCCTCCTCTTCCATTCTCGTTCATCCCACAAAACTGAAAACCACCAAAAACTGTCAACAGAAACGAGAGAAAAACGTGTGTACTTTGCTGTTTTGAGATTATTGCTAAAAAACACAGGAAGAAAGTTTGCAGTAAATCCTTGCAAGAAATGTCTGCCGCCAGTGAAGGATTAGTTTGTCTCTCGTTGATTCGGCATGATCGGCTTATGGAAGTATTTCAGCGGGGAAATCTTCAGGCTGATAAGAAATGTGAACTTTTACAGAAGGATATCAGAGGTCCGTAAAAAACGTGATCCACGTGTGCAGAAAATTAAACGTGGCAGTTTCAGTTGATGCTCTGGTACTTAGAAGAAGTCGGGCACGTTTGGGAACATTTTGCAAAAGTTCATTCTTTCCTGACTGACAAGTTTCATTTCAAGTGGCCAGTCTTTCACCTTTTAAACATATTTCCCACCTTTAAGCCCTATCTACTCCTGCACACCTTGGGCGTATTCAAATCCTCGTTCTTGACAACACTCGTGCTGATCCAGTTTGTTGACTCAACTCGAGAACGGCAGTCTCGAACGCCGAGAACACAACCCGAGTCGGGCCAAAATTGTGTTCTTCTCAACCTTCCGCTGAGAGTGGGGAGTGAGAAGAACAACATTCTTGGCCCAACACGAGTTGTGTTCTCGGTGTTCGAGACTGCCGTTCTCGAGTTGATTCAACAAACTGGATCAGCACGAGTGTTGTCAAGAACAGGGATTCGAATACACCCCTTGTGTTAGTGTTGAACAGGATGAAGGAGGAGGTGCATTAATTTCTTCGGAGAGACGAACCAGATTCCTTCTTCATGAGCAGTATTTCTTAGTCACTTCCATAACTTGGGCCTAACAGCAATTAGTCTTGTTGTTTAGTCTACTTTGGGATAAAAAGTGACAACAACAGCAGTGTCATCTGTGCTAACAACTCAAGTATCATTGTAGAACTTCTTTTGATAAGGGGAATGGCAAGGCCGGTTTACCTTAAGAAACTCCAAGTATTGCCCAAAATAAATTCGTAGATTTGAAAAGTAAGGCTAGGGATACACTGAACGCGATATCGCAACGCGCGTGATTTATGCTTTCAAAACCTTTCTCTGCGTGCAGTGCGGCGGAAAATAACAAAGCCTTTGCCG
The DNA here is from genome assembly GCA_002633025.1 of Notospermus geniculatus. Taxonomy (NCBI): domain Eukaryota; kingdom Metazoa; phylum Nemertea; class Pilidiophora; order Heteronemertea; family Lineidae; genus Notospermus; species Notospermus geniculatus. The sequence goes on from NMRB01000541.1 coordinate 129,068, forward strand.
CCTGCGTCAGCGCATCGTGTTCGGTGTATTCCTAGCCTTAAGTGAAAAGCTTCGACACGTTGGTAGATGTAACTAGCGAGCTGGTTCATGGATGTCGCTAGTCTCCCCATCATTGCTGTTTGGTCATTTGCCAGCCAGTCTCCTATGGAAACCCATCTCAGAGAACTAAACGGAAACAAGGTGTGTCGCGACAAGTCTCATTTGTGTATTTAACGCCGACTTTTGAAGATGGCAGAAGAAAAAGCTGTCTGTTCCATGCGATTGGCTCGTTATCTGGTCATTCTGTTAATTGGCTTGGGAGGAGAAATCGACAAGAAGGGCAAAGGTGAAAAACCTGTAGAGTTCGTCTGTGAAAGAACATTCTGTCTTTTTGTCTTGTAAGGTTCTTTGTACTTGAGAGTCTGCCTACCTGAGCGTCGATGACTGGCCAAAGGGAACATCCTTTTCAAGGGATTAAGGGACGGAAATAGCACTAACGCAGAAGACTTGGTCTCCCCTTTGGAAGAAATGGCTGATGAACCAATTGGTTGTTATGAATAATAAGAGTTTTGTTTCCAATCTTCAATAACTCATGATGATGGAGAAAAAACAATGTTACGTGTACCATCCCTTATCTGAGAACCAATGGTGATAAGTGATAAAAAACGACGATTCCACTCACCGAAAGTGGAAAGTAGGAGAAAGTGGATAAATTTCCGCATCCACGTCCCAGGGCTTTGGACAGGATCTGATGCATTAACGAGTTCAAAGTGGTCGTCGTAAGTCACACACGATCCCACCGGCAATATATGACTTCTGCCGCATGGGTTTTTTTCTGTGCCCCTCACCATCAAAGGAGTAATACACGTTGTCTGCTGTCAGAAGAGTTTTGTGGCATCGAGAGATTGCTTGGGGACTGTCTTACTGTCTTCACGATACCCTCAGTTAATAGGCAAGTGGCTCCTCATGGTTTTTTCGACTGCAGTTCTGTCGAAAGAAATGACAGTAACATTAATGTTGGGGGCTTGTAAAGTGTTGTATACAGGTATTGGGTAGAGGTGAAATGCACTCTTCAGTAATGCTTGAACATATCCAGTTTCCAGTAACATATTCACACACTATGGCCACTGGACCACGCAGCATCAGCAGGGGAGGATCCACAGTTTTGGAAAAGAGGGGGCGCACTGTGCTAGAAACATTGAAATCTGCGGTGAATTTCAATGATTTGCTCCAAATTTCAGAATTTCATGGTCAATTTACAGATTTGTCGACCGAAATGGGGTGGGTGGGGGGCTGCACTGTGCTAGAAACATTGAAATCTCTGGTGAATTTCAATGATTTGCTCCAAATTTCACGGTCAATTTACAGATTTGTCGACCGAAATGGGGTGGGTGGGGGGCTGCGCTGGGTGTGCGCCCTGGATCTGTGCCTGATCAGTCATCGAATCAGATCCTACATTATGGTCCCTTTAACATCCACCAACCCCCATCAGGCTGGGTTCTCAGAGCCGTCGGCCCTTCCTCTCAAAGTATCTTGGCATGTTTTTTTTCCGCGAGCATGTCTACTCAGACAGACAGAAAACAAAGATATTTGCCAATTATTTCTCGGCAAGATACTGCTCTTCAGAACAAAAACATCTCGGACAGAAAAAAACTCTTTGGACAAAAAATAGCTGAGGTATGGATGATAAAAAAGATACAGAAGTTGTGATTAGGTTTAACCCCTTCCTGACTACAAGAGGGAATCAAGACCTCTGTATTTGCTGGCCCGTGAGATCAGAGCGAGGAGCCCTGATAGCCGAGTGGTTATCACGTCCGCTTAGCAAAGCGGCAGGTCCCGGGTTCGAATCTAGCTTGGGCGATGTGGGATTTCATTCCCGGCTCCTCGCGTCCGTCGCAGGGGACAGTAAGCCGTGGTGCCTTGTACCTTGTTTCTTTGCAAGGGCAAGTAAAAGACCCCATCCAAGTGAGGAACATGAGTAGCTTGAGATGGTCTCTTTCGTACTTACCAGGGCCAATAATGCTATGGCTTCGGCCCTGGCAGAAAAATCTAATACAAACGAGTGAGAACAGCTGATAACAAGGCCTATTAACTGGTGAATTTCAATGATTTGCTCCAAATTTCACGGTCAATTTACAGATTTGTCGACCGAAATGGGGTGGGTGGGGGGCTGCGCTGGGTGTGCCACCTGGATCTGTGCCTGATCAGTCATCGAATCAGATCCTCCATTATGGTCCCTTTAACATCCACCAACCCCCATCAGGCTGGGTTCTCAGAGCCGTCGGCCCTTCCTCTCAAAGTATCTTTGCATGTTTTTTTTCCGCGAGCATGTCTACTCAGACAGACAGAAAACAAAGATATTTGCCAATTATTTCTCGGCAAGATACTGCTCTTCAGAACAAAAACATCTCGGACAGAAAAAAACTCTTTGGACAAAAAATAGCTGAGGTATGGATGATAAAAAAGATACAGGAGTTGTGATTAGGTTTAACCCCTTCCTGACTACAAGAGGGAATCAAAACCTCTGTATTTGCCGGCCCGTGAGAGCAGAGCGAGGAGCCCTGATAGCCGAGTGGTTATCACGTCCGCTCATCAAGCGGCAGGTCCCGGGTTCGAATCCAGCTTGGGCGATGTGAGATTTCATTCCTGTCTCCTTACGTCCATCGCATGGGACAGTAAGCCGTGGTGCCTTGTACCTTGTTTCTTTGCAAGGGCAAGTAAAAGACCCCATCCAAGTGAGGAACATGAGTAGCTTGAGATGGCCTCTTCCGTACTTACCAGGGCCAATAATGCTATGGCTTCGGCCCTGGCAGAAAAATCTAATACAAACGAGTGAGAACAGCTGATAACAAGGCCTATTAAAATACAGCACCTCTTGTTCATGTGGTAAGAGCTTGTATCAGATGATAAAATTCCATATCTATGTGGCCTTTCCATGTTTTTCTTTGCCTCACCTACTCTCGACCATGTCCTAGCACGTTTTTGCCCATCCCTTATTAGTAATACATCAAGCTACAGCGAGGAACATCCCACGGGATCGTCTCCATCACACTTCATTTTCTTCACCATTTACAATGCAGACTGGCGAAGTCAGTGTAATATCCGCTGAATTGACCCGACATCCTGACCGCTGGTCCTAGCACCGGGCAACAGAAGATGCTCCTTGATTTCTATTGGATGCTATGATTAAGATTCACCTGAGTTGCCAAACGTCCTGTGAGATCATGACTTTAATCTTGTCTTGCTTCCTGTTCATTAATGAGAAGAATAAGTGACACCTTGAAACTGATCTTTCACCGTGGCTACGTCTACTGGTCTGGTGATGTCTGTACAAACTGATCACGGAGATGACCGGGCCTGATGACTTCGGATGCAACCGAACTGGTGAAGTGGCAAAAAGTGGCAAGGCGAAGACAAGGGAATTCTTGCCAACACATCGCTTGCTTCTCGACGTTGCTGCCCACATTTATGGTAGTCTGGAGTGTGAAGGGGTACCAGCAGCTATGGACTCAATTCTCATTCAGGTGTGATAGCCAGACACTCCTAGTTACCGAATTCTGCAAAAATTGGGGTATGCTCCGGTACTGATGGAGCTTCATGGCCATGACCATCAATGTGACTCATGGCCATCTTTAATGCAGGAGCTGAGCAGCATAACCCCGGTGCCTTATCCCTACCTACCTCTCCTCCAGGTAATAACACGACACATCCCCTCCTCCGATTGCCTGTTACCTTTCCCAGCCTCTCAGAGTTCGATGGCTAATAATACGAATGTCCTTCTGGATATTTCCTACTTGATCTCAAAATTGGAGTCAATCAGAGATGAATCTGAGTCAATAATGGCCAGACCCTCAACGCTAAATACCAATTGGCCTCTGTTTTCATTTTATCATGTCCAGGGCAAGTATGACTCCAATGTCGAGGCCACCAGGTATGTTCTGTGCTATTTGATGAGTTTCTTTTGATTCCGAGTAACTACTGGTAGGAACTACGGCGCAAAAAATGGCCAAGGTTGGCCTCCCTGTCCAGGGTATCACCTAAGTTGAGTTACTAATACCTATATCCTCTAATTGAGCCCAGGTTGCCATTGCTGTCCAAGGTTTTTGCTTCTCAATCTTAGAAATGGCCGTGAGAAGTCTCCAGGGTCTGAGCATGTTCATCCAGCAAATACATGTTACTTGATCATAAAATGAGTCCATCAAGGTTTAACCAGAGTCAATAAATGTTGTCCCCCATGAACGGCACTATCATCTTCTCGTCTTTCACAGGACTCGACAGCCTTCAGGTGACCGCTGATAGTATGCTGATCTTGTCAACGTTGAGCCAATAAGGAATCAGATATCATAGCATCAACTGGGGATAAGGTGGTTCATTTATGGGCATCAAGTTGACGCTCATATATAGGTTTTGCCGTTTCTTTTTGTGGTAGGCAACAGTGTCAATGCAGTAAAAACTGGTTCACTCATACTTTACATGTGATCTGAGGAAATTCATCATTAAGTTTTGGATGGTGTCAAATTTGTGGGTATATTCAGCAATTCTGCAGGCTTGATGACTTGTACTTGGTTAAAAAATGTAAGGTCCTAGCTCTGCTGAAAAGATGGCAGCCCTGTTTCTGCTTGCCTCTTTCTTTTGTGGACTGTTTGGCTCCTCAGAGCGTTGTTGTACATACACCTCTTCCTCCACTGCTCCACACCATATTTATGGGGCACGCAAGTGGTCCAAGGAGCACTTACGTCTGAAATAATGTTTAAATTAGAAAAAAAACTCTCTCCCTGACCTCTCCACCTCAGAACAAGCACCCCGGTCCATCTCAGACTTATTTCTCATTCACATCTGCCAAATTCCACCTTACCAATGAAGACATCCAAATAACTCCCCTGGTGAGCCATTTCTTTCCAAGTCGGAACGTTGATGGCATGCCTATTACAAGCCAACAGTATGGCAAAGTGATCCTTTGCTAGGCTAAGTGGCCATTCGACGACGGCTAATTATAGCATAGCGAAGTAGGAGTCATACCGGAGTATACTCATTCCACTGACACGCTAAAGAATTGCTGGAACGTCTCAGAGTGCCATCAACGCGTAATTAATGTCCAACGCAAATTAACTGCAACTCACCTATGTTGGGAGGTAATAAAGGTGTCTTAGGATGGATAATCCCGCAATATGGCCGATGTCGGCTCGCCTGTTTGTGGTGTTATTGGCTTGAGCATGAAAGATGAGGAGTTTCGTTTGGTCGTTGGCCAATCATGGTCAGAGGTGAGGTCATCAACGGCTGGCACTAGACAAGGTCGGATTTTAAACATTCATGATGGTTGATGATGAGAATTGAAAAAATAGGTTCTGGAGAATGCCCTGCCCCCCATCCCCCCCCCCCCCACATCAGGCGGATGTCACCCATGACATGAATGGGAAGCTTTGTACATGGCAGCACTTTCTGCCATCATACCATCTGTATACTTCACCAGCCCATTCTCACCAGAATCCCTTCTCAGGAACTCCAGGAGCAACCTATTCAGCATGTCACTCGATCCTTTCCAACCGGTTGAGAATAGAGAGTGGCAACTGAACTGAGAATCGAACCTGCAATGTCTTGGACACATGTTAGATGCTCAACCACTGAGCCATTTTGCTCCCACAAGAGGAATGGGTCTGACCAAGATTCGGACCCTCCTGCCGAGAGTCAGACCCACAAACTCAGAGGTGACAGACATGGATGTTTCCACTACACCACGCTGACATCTCAAAATCCTTCTTGATGGCAGTCAAATGCTTTAGGCATCCTGACCTTGGGTTAAACCAATGATATGGCAATCCCGAGTTATCACCAAAGGTGTTGAGATGAACATGAGGATATATTTTCATTAAACGAGGCAGATAGATATCGGTAAAGGTGAGAAGTACATGGCCAGAAGTCACCTGATGAGTCATTGCTTATGATACCAGTTGTCTTATAAATATGTCCAACATCGGTTCATCAACCGTCAGTTGATCATCATGAGATGTGGTCCTGACTCAGTGTTTGGTTGTTTTGGGTCAGTTCCAATACCATACCAGCCGGTTACTGTTTCAGCAGCTAACGTTGGACAAAAATTCACAACAACTAGACTTTACAGAGCAACCAAACTGTCGGAGGGAGACAGGCAAAATCGGGGTTGGACAAGCGTGGTGCAGTTGATAGGGGATTCAACGTATTCAATGTAAGGACCTTATGCCCAGTGGAAAAGAAAGATGCATCCTTTCTCAAACCTTTCCCAACTGCCAGTGGTAGAGGACCGGGTGGTAAAAATGAAACACAGTATCCTTCCATCAGACCTTCAGTTGCTGCTGGTGGTGTAGGTACCTTCACCCATCCTGGCCTGCCCACCAGACCTTGGTAAAGGACGTCGTCCTTCATGGCAGTGGAAAAGGCAGTATCTTCCGTCAAACTTTCAACTGCTGCTGGTGGTGTTGGTACCCATCCTAGCTTGCCCAACTGACAGTGGTAGGACCTGGTCCTTCATGGCAGTGGGAAAGAGAGTATCTTCCATCAAACCTTCAGTTGCTGCTAGTGGTGTCGGTACCTTCACTCATCCTGGCTTGCCCAGCTGACCATGTTATGGCCAGTGGAAAAGACAGTATCCTGCCATCAGACTTTCAGTTGCTGCTAGTGGTGTGAGGCTTCACCCATCCTAGCTTGCCCAACTGACAGTGGTAGGACCTGGTCCTTCATGGCAGTGGGAAAGAAAGACAGTATCTTCCGTCAAACCTTCAGTTGCTGCTAGTGGTGTCGGTACCTTCACCCATCCTGGCCTGTCCAGCTGAGAGTGGTAGGACCTGGTCCTTCATGGCAGTGGGAAAGAAAGACAGTATCTTCTGTCAAACCTTCAATTGCTGCTAGTGATGTTGGTACCTCTGCCCATCCTGGTCTGCCCAGCTGACTGGCCGTCCGCCACTAGCCAAATGACTCAAGTAATTACCCTCAGACAAGATATCTGATCAGATAGGACAGTAAACATGACAACCACAAGGAAACACTTCGATGATCGAATCAACATGGCTGGGAAAATGTTGGCAGAATTTGAGTATGTGGTCTTGGTCGCTGGTCCTGTGGCTGACGGGTAAATAATGGATGAGGAGTTGTTTCGCAGGAGGATTGAGTCCCAGGATCATAAGTCAGCTTGTACTATGTCCTTTCACCATGTTCACTGTGCTAAAGCCATGGCAATGGAAGATGAAACCACCACTGTTACGAAGCCACAGTTCCTCTCAAAGGCTTTTGTGGATAAGATCCTCGCCACTGCTGATGCATATACATTTATCATTGGAGACATTTCATCGATGGCAAAAAGTTGAGCAGCCTTGGATCATCTTTATGGTTCTACCTGTCGTCGGAGCTGATCGTGTCTGACTCAGTAGCCGTAAAGATCTGTGATATCTCATCGGGTTGGTTTGATTAAATGTAAACTCTGACACGTGTAGAGTAAACTTGACCACTGTTGGCAAACACTTGGGGTGTGAGATCAAATGTAGGCTATTGATCAATAGTTGAGTATTCAGGGAAAAGGGATTTTTTTTCACCACTTACCAATCAATGACTGGAAATCACACGAAAGGTTGGCTACACGAGACATGATATCTTGGATTGTCAACCCTGGATTGTGCCGCCTGACCATCCCCCACCTTGGATTGTGCCGCCTGACCATCCCCCAAACATTAATAATGTGAAGTTCTCCTATGGGGTGCTCAATCTGGGACACTCCCAAAGCCCTTCACATCATTTACCCACCCAGTCTCTCCAGATACCTTGCACGGAACTCACGGAGCAGCCTACTCAGTCCATCACTTGATTCTTCCAGACCTGTTGAGAGCAAAGCACTTCACCAAAATACCCAAGATCCAACAGATCCTCAGACACAACTCAAACATCTACAGCTGTACCACCACACTGAGGAGCCTTCATAGCCACCACACTGAGGAGCCTTCATAGCCTAGTGGTTATCACGTCCGCTCAGCAAGCGGCAGGTCCCGGGTTTGAATCCAGCCCGAGCCAAATGGGATTAATCATCCCCGGCTCTTCACGTCCGTCGCATGGGACAGTAAGCCTTGGTGACTTGTACCTTCTGCCTGTAAAAAAACCCATCCAAGTGAGGAACATGAATAGCTTGAGATGGCCTCTTCCATAGTTACCCGGGGGCAATAACGCAATGGCTTCAGCCCTGACAGAAAAATCAAATACAAATACCACCACACTCACCCCACCGCCTCCACCCCCACCGACATTTTCTCCCCTTGCCAACAACAGTACTATCAAAGGATAGGATAGAATTGACATTCTTCTCCCCTTCTCCCAGTCAATCAACTACATAAACAAGAGACTAATTCAAGCTTAAAACAACCCGATGACATCTGATCCCTTAAACATCCCAGATTGGTCAAAAACAAGCTACCAATCAAATTCTGTAATCAAATCAGAAAAAAGCATATCGTTGCCATCTCTCCCGAACATTAACTAAGCCCCCTGACTCGCTGACCACCTGCATCGAGATTAACCAACCTATTGGTCATTCTAACAACCTATTATCAACAGCAACTGGTAAATTACCAACGAAAAAACTTCTCCCTGATAATTAATGCTGCAGTTGGCATCTGTTGGTCAACAAGAACAAAACAATTCCTCATACCAGCAGTTTTTACACGGTTCAATCCGGTTCGAGGCCAGTTCACTCGCGTTTTGCTCCATGAAAAAATCATGTGACCTGTACTATCGCATCGCTGAAGGGGTGAATGTCGTCCACTCTGAATCCTAACCCCTGCCCCCTATCCCACAACCCTTGGTACCTGGTCTCCTAGCCCTGACCCCTAAAGCCTACACTCCTTATCCTAACCCTAACCCCTGACCCTTACAGGCAGTGGTTACTCTAGATACTGGGTACCCTGTTCCATAGGATTAAGGTAGATTCAAACTTTGCATTTTGGACTTTTCGCGTGTTCATTTCCAATGTGAATGTGTGGTAGAAAAAAGTAATTTTATTGTTGATACCACACACAAACATAAGGAACGCAAGCGTAAAGCGCAAAACGGAGAAGTATGGAAATTGGCCTTTAGATGACATTTACATCTTTCACTGTACTGTCCTCCCCTTTTCACGGTACAAAAAGTAAGTGAACTGGCCTCGAACAGGATCGAACCGACACCATGTAAAAAGGGCTACCTTTGCACTTCACAAAACAATCCCTCAAGAGAACTGAATGGCAAAAAATAACACCAAACAATTAAAATATTTCTTCTTATTTCTTTTCAGTAAGTCGATTTCACTCGTTAACTTGTCAAATACATACTTTCATTAGATTACACCAGCCCCTAAGCTTGCCTGACTCTCACACCTTAAACTCTCTGCCAATTTCTTCTAAGTATTCTGTATTCCTTGGTGAAGTGTTGCTGAACGCTCCAGCAGGGGATTTTCAAGCCATTACTTATTTTAATCTGGTGCCTGTCAAAGCCACACAGGGATAAAATCACCGCTCGAGGACAAAGCAATAATGTTTTTGACAACAACTTGTGAGAGACTTTTCGAAAGTCGGCCTGCGCTGCCTCATAGGGATTTCGACACCAACACTTGCACTCTTGGAAAGGAGATTTCACTGGTTGGTGTGAAATGCAGGTTCCAGGTTGACCTGCAGTCTCAGGCCTTCTGTTTTAAGGCAAGCGAAAAAGTGCATGCGCCTCGCAAACAATAGAATTTCCTATTGTTTGCGAGGCGCATGCACTTTTTAGCTCACCGTGGTGAGCTTATACAATGGTTGTGCGTCCGTCGTCCGTCGTCGTCCGTCGTCCGTCGTCGTGTTCCGTTAGCAGGGCACGTTTCGTAACCGCCAGAGCTATTGATCTGAAACTTGGTACATATATTCCCCTAGGTCAGATGACCCATGACACCAAGCTTCGGTCCGATTCGACTCTTAGCTTGGCCACCAGGTGGCGGAAACCGAAAACACAAAAAGTGCAATAACTCCTGAACTAATGACTAGATCTTCTCCAAATTTTTATCATAGGTGTATGTAATAAGGATACATAACATATATAACGGGTTTTTGATTTGACCTACTTTTCAAGGTCACAGAGGTCAAAGTTCGACAAAAGTGACGAGCTTGCCACAGTTTGTCATTATTTCACCAAGCGACTTCATATCTTGCATAAACATGCATTGGACGGGTACCTTTAAAAATACCAAGTTTCGGCCCGATTGGACATCCAATATGGCCGCCAGGTGGCGTAACCTGAAAATCAAGTAACTGCTATTTACTCAGGAGCGACTTGACGTGGAGTGCTCAAATTTGATATTTACATCCCTCTAGATGACCTTTCCATGCATGTCGAATTTCGGACTGATTTGACTTCCAAGATGGCCACCAGGTGGCGTAACCCAAAAATCATCAAAGTGCTGTAACTCAGGAACGACTTAACCCAAAGTGCTCCATTTTGCTATGTGGCCCCCTGCAGATGACCTTTATGTGCATGTTAAGTTTCGGCCTGATTGGACATCCAATATGGCCGCCAGGTGGCGTAACCCGAAAATCATCAAAGTGCTGTAACTCAGGGACGACTTGACCCAAAGCGCTCCAATGTGCTATGTGGCCCTCTGCAGATGACCTTTATGTGCATGTGAAGTTCTGGCCCAATCGGACATCCAATATGGCCGCCAGGTGGCGTAAATCGAAAATCGTCAAAGTGCTGTAACTCAGGAACGACGTGACCCAAAGTGCACCTACTCGGGAATGACTTTACCCAGATTGCTCATCCCTCTGTCATGAGACTGTTATGTCCAACACGGTGAGCACATGGTCCATGGACCATTTCATTTGCTTGCCTCAAAACAGAAGGCCTGCAGTCTTACTTAACTTACGGTTTGATATGAAATTAGAATGTCCAGCAAAGTAAGCTTGTGCCTGAAGCGTTAACCAATCTGATAACCCATGACTAATTGTTGTTCCCCGCTGTAGGAACCAGTTGCGGCCATTCTGACATCACCCCTGCATCAAAGCGATGGTCATCTAAACACCGTATCAAATTCCACACCTTCTAATACGCTGTCATCTCCCCTCCATCTGACCACGGCTGGGATCAGTTCATCAACCCCCAAGGGTAATAAACAGACCCGTATCTTTACTCATCCAATGTTTGTACTGGTATCGTTTACTCATTTTGCTGTCTTAAGAAGTGAGCTGTTGTCAATGTAAGTTTACAAACCCAGCATCGCAGATGGTTTCACCATAATTGTCTTAAAGCACCACGGTATTGCCACTTTCTGTCGACAGCCGGCGCCACCGTACCCGTTCTCCAATACTGTAGTTAAGCCTTTCGCCCCAGTGTTGGAGAATGTATGATTACACTACAATGCACGTAGTAGCATGCGTAGTTTACCAAGTCGTCAATAGAGGTCTCCCTTTACGCGGGTAGGTGTAACGCACGATTGGGAAGCAATACTGTGGTCCTTTAAGGAGGATGAAACATGAGGTGAGCATGGCAAGGGATCAAATAGAGGTGGACCAGGTCCATGTTTAACGGACAGATAAACATGGAACAAAAGGATGGCAAGGAGATGAAACATGAGGTGAACATGGCAAGAGATCAAACAGAGGTGGACCAGGTCCATGTTTAATAGACAGATAAACAAGGAACAAAAGGATGGCAAGGGGATGGTTGAGGAGCCGTGATCACCTTGTAGTTATCACGTCTGCTCAGCAAGTGGCAGGTCCGGGTCGTGCTTCAGCAGGACAAGGACTCTTCTAGCTGCTCTCTAGCTACAATCCGCTCGCTGGACCAATCACTGGTCCTATCAGGAATCTCTCGACCAACCCGAGCCTCAATCCAGAGTCTGTGCACCAACCTACAGTCTCTTCATCAACATTTCAAACTGTGTTTTACCACCTTTCCTGTTGAGCTACAATGGACCAATCCCTGTCCCATCATGAATCTCTGGACCAACCCCAGGTCTCAATCCAGCCTCAGTTTGGAGTCTGTGCACCAACCTGGAGTCTCTTATCGAAATTTCGCTGTGTTGTACCACCTCTGCTGAGCTACGATTCACTCTCTGGACCAATCCTTAATCCCATCATGAATCTCTGGACCAACCCCAGGTCTCAATCCAGAGTCTCTGAGCCAACAACAAACCTCAATTCAGAGGTTTGGTGTTGAGACACAGAGTGTCTTCATCGAAATTTCGAACTGTGTTTTAATATTACTCCTCTCCAGCTCCAATCCAGTGTAACCACCCCACGTCTCAATCCAGTATCTCTGGATCAATCCAGTATCTCTGGATCAGTCCAGTATCTCTGGATCAATCCAGTATCTCTGGATCAATCCAGTATCTCTGGATCAATCCAGTATCTCTGGATCAATCCAGTATCTCTGGATCAATCCAGTATCTCTGGATCAGTCCAGTATCTCTGGATCAGTCCAGTATCTCTGGATCAATCCAGTATCTCTGGATCAGTCCAGTATCTCTGGACCTATATTTCTACCGGTGTTTAAAACAATAGAAATCAATCTTGTCATCAAACATCCTGTAATAACCATTGCCTCCATGGGGAACATGAAAAAACTTGTAATTTCAGGCACATGTCGGTGACTTATCCGTTCCTAATAACCGAGGTCGAGAACCATCCGTCTTCCAATCAACGCTGATCTGCGGGGAATTATAAAAGATGTTGAAGCAATCTTTTCTGGTCAATCTAACACTTAATAAAGATGACTTCATCACGACATGGCTGGAATGATTGCATCAAAATCCTCACCAGTTTTTTCCCGTCTTGATTGATGACACTTTGACACAGATTGCTTGAGTCTTTCCGGTCGAGATGTCGCGAAACCAAACCTTCCCACATAGGATGGATGGAGGAACTCTCGATGCTGCACAGTTGAAGTGAAGGTGCATAAAAGTCATCTGAGACGAACTCACTCTATTAGTTCGTAAAGCTAGCCATACACAGAAAGATATGGCTCAGACGATATCTTGTATTATGATAGAGTCTTATGAACGCATTTTGTCTTCCTGACGCCAAGAGTGCCATTCAAGATGGGCCTCTTTTCAAGTTCGGGTTGCCGCTTTTTAGCCACGTCGTTCTTGGACTGTTTGGTCCTTGTTGGGCTTGCCTTACTACACCCATTGCTTTCAAGTGCCAATTTGTTAAATGATGTAAAGTCTTAAAATCAGAATCTGAAGTCCGTAAAATTTGGAAGTGATCTCATATTTATGGCTTCATTTATTTGAACGAGTTGATTTGAATGATTGAGACGTGGTACGTTGACCGCCGGCACGATGGCCCAGACCGTATCTCATGACAACATTTTCTCATCAGTTTAAATATTCAGGTTGAGGCAAGTGCACTTAGCAGGTATTCCCCCGGCAGTTACCACGGTCACCAAGACGTCGTCCATCTTGTTAAACATCCCCTCGATGATGGGAAAGTCTAATGGTGCTATTTCACCCATCGTAGATCGGCTGACGAGTCCCGCCGATGAGGACGAAATAACAATGACGCCATGAAATAACAGTAGTATCTTGGGAGATATAACTCCCGGTGACATGACTTACATGCGACAATCACATGTGCCGACTCTCTCGTGAAATCACCGTCGTGATGCATGATCGTCGTAAATTATGGAATATCCGCTCGGTAAGATGGGTTGATGATAAAACATGGATGTTGATTATAAAACATGATCTAGCGGGGTATTTTCTGCGGTAATGAAGGGTGTGTACTCCAGTGACAAGGATCAGAGGGCAAGACGGCATGTTGTAAAAAAAGTGGATTATGTGTTGAGCAGACAGGAAATTATATTGTCTATACCCATATCTCAAAAGGAGCCATGGTGGTGTATGGTTTGGGTCTCCGACTATCGGTCAGAGAGGTGGTCCTGGGTTCAAATCCCACTGTGGTATGAGACTTTGGGCAAGTCTCTTTGCCTCATTGGCCTCTCTCCACCCAGGTGTATAAATGGGTACCGGTCGGAAATGCTCAGATTGTAGCGCTGAATGAGCAGCTCATCTGAGTTCTACTGAAAGGTTTCAGGATAGACTGGGGTTAAAGTGTGAAGTCGGATGACACCTCTACCATTGTTGATATAAGGACTACCGTATTAAGTAGTGAGCAAGATTAGTGTCATATGTCAGTCGAGAACAGAAAACATGGGATGTCCTATCATCATCACTGCCTTAGGTAACAGCAGCAAAAGATAACTTTCTTTAGAATATCAATGACATTACCATGTCGGCTGTAATTAACAATGCTGCTTGAAAAATGATTGGCGGCAACTTATGAAATATTCAGTGACCATTCTTTCCACCTTGGGGGCTTGTTTAAATATTTATGATGTAAATGGATGTTATTTCAAAGCAGTACTTAAGCATTGTCCGAGGATGTTTTTTTCAGAGCTTTTGAGATGTCTGAAGTTGATGGCTGTGGTTCTGGTTATCGAACTAGATTTAGGGTTCAGTCATATCAAAAGTTTTCTCTTAGTGAAAAAAGCTGAACAACTTTTGTGGGTTGGGCTGAATAGACGATTCTCGAATTCTCGGATCTGTGCACTTCCACCGAAACCACAACCAGAACCTCAATCTGAAACCGGCTGACGTGACGCAATCCATGATTCAGCAATGGTCGACTCTGACGCAACGTCGTCGACGTCACTATCGTTGGGTTCTCTGCGTCGCGTCATTCACTTTCAGACCGAGGTTGTGTTTGCGATTTCGGCGTAAGTGCGCAGATCTTTCTCGTTTACGTCAATTTGGGATTTGTATATCCCAGAGGCTTATTGCTAGGTGAAGCTGAAATAAAGAGGGCCTATCGGCTCATGTGTGGACCTGCTTTTCAAGCCTAAAAACACACCCTAAATCGCAAAATTTGGAACGCATGTGACATATTGATGGCATAGAGAATGACACCCCACCCCACCCTACCCCCACTCCTCCTGCCCACACCACGATTCAAGGAGGTCTGTCTTGTATTGATTTGATAGGGCTAATTGGCCCTCGGCTCTCCATTCAATTCGTTTAGAAACGTCAAACCCCCAACAAACCTTGGCTCCACACAAGGACAAATTACTCCGCACATAAATCCTCCAGGATGGGGAGATGGCATGAACTTATTGGCCTCCATTGTCACAGCAGCAGCATCTTTTGTGTTGCATTTGAGCAACGATGGCTGTGATTAATCATCTATGCTGCCTTGGAATCAGCAGCGACCATTTGTACATTGTAATGAGCAGCGACCAGATTCTGGGCTTCTCAAGATACTAGCAGGGAGGTTAAGGCACATTCTGAGGCGAATAAGAGAATGATCTACATGGCAATAAGGCAGTGAATTCCTTGAGCAACTGAACAGATTGCCAGGACCCAACATAAAGCGTGACCTGAGCTGCTTCTGCCTCAGTCATTAAGATTGTCACTGCATTAATTGGTAATGAGGAAAACTGCCAAGTCCATCTGCATTCCAAGAAAGTAAAAGAGAAGAATAAAACTGGCCACCTCACAGACATGAAGTTAGTGGAGGAGCCTCGATAGCCCAGTGGTTGTCAGGGCACTAAGGAAGCAGCTGGTCTCAGGTTTGAATCCAGCCAGGGCCAAATGGGATTGATCATCCCTGGCTCTTCAGTCCATCGCATGGGACAGTAAGCCTTGTACCTTGTGCCTTTGCAAGGGCAAGTAAAAGACCCCATCCAAGTGAAAAACGTGACTAGCTTGAGATGGCCTCTTCCACACTTGATGCTTTGTCTTGCCCTTGATGGAGAAAAAAATCAAATACAATACCAAACATCCTTCAAGACTTGAACGTGTGCAGAACATCATCCCTGCATCTCAACAACATTGTGTGTGATCAGAGATGAGATTGTTTTCACTCATCAGTTCATCAAGGACAGTGAGAGAATCATACCACCTGCTCTTCTTCCTGGGGTCGATCATCGTGGATCTTCGTGGAAGGAAGGAGATCTCACGAGCAACTGGGATCATCTCCACGTCAACGGGAGCTGGGATCGTCTCCACGTCAACGGGAGCTGGGATCATCTCCACGTCAATGGGAGCTGGGATCATCTCCACGTCAACGAGAGATGAGAAACACTACAGTTGCAGAGGAGAAATTAAGAGAGTCAATTTGTCCTAACTTTTTGATGCCAGGTGCCTTGTGGTCAACCTCAAGGGTGCTGTCTATTTGGTTTGAGGAGGTCCGATATGCTTCTCTATGTGTAAAGATACCATTATCTTTCTACAGGGTGCGTCAGAAAATAATGTATCAAAAAAGTAGAAAAGTAGAACATGAATTATTTCAAATGGCCAAAGTGAAACCTCTTTTAAATAGTGACCACTTTCTCTTTTCTAGGTGATGAACAGTAGAGGATAATTCTGGGATTATAACTGGATTAACCGAAATCATTTGGAGAGGATTACCAAGATCTACAACAGCGGTATGTTTCTTATCATTTCCTTTATTGGTTTTTCCAGCGAACAGTTCTCAGTCAACCTAACGTGAAACTGTTTATGCAGTTACTAGAATTGGGACGAGGTGGCAGCACTTCCAATATCCAAGTGCATGTCAGTTTCATTGTTGGTTCTCTGGCAACTTGTGTTAAAGGGTTTCTAATGACTTGGGTTTTCTGGGAACTTGTGTCATGGGGTCTTGAACATGTTCTCTATAAACTTGTTCTCTTGATTATTGCTGAATTTTTGTTGCGATGTTGTTGAAACCTTTCTTCATCAAAGGTTCTTCTCTCAGATATTTAGATGAATAAAAGACGCAGTTTTGCGGCAGGCTTGGCTAAATGTTACAGAAATCTAGGCACTCTTTCAGCATAAGATCAGCTTCCATGTTGAACCCCAGTGGCTTCCAGCATCAAGTCAGATTACATGTCAGACCAATTTTCCCTGCGGCTTGCCGCTTTCAGCAAAGCGATATGACGCCACCAATATCCGTTCAACGTACTCCAAGAGTTGTTCCGACAGCATCATGCTGTAATACTTTCTGTCGTTGTTTGCTGGATATGTGTTGTCCATTTCTTTTTGCTACTTGACTTGTTGGTGTAATGGACTTGGCTGTACAGTGGTTTTTGTAGTGGGGGTGGATTTTAGAGCAATTTCTTCAGCTCTGATGTCGTTTGTCTCTCTGTGAGGTTGCTGTTGAAGAAAATAGTGGTTAGTGACAGAGTGACGAGCTTATCTCATGTTGATGTGGTACGTTGTAGATTTAGGAGGCGTTAAGCCGTACTTTTGGCTTGATGGAAAAATGCCTGCCTTGCACATAGCAGATCCTGGTTTGATTACCGGTGCGGTCTGAGACATGGGTGATATGAATAAAAGCTAGCAAATGCTTTTACTTCAGATTTGTACAGCATAGCGTAATGCATTTCTACTGCAAAATTCAAGTAAAAGCATTTACTACTCTTTATTCATATGACCCATTGGCTTTAGCTTCAGTCCTTACCCAAGGACCCAAAAGTGTCTCATCAAAACTGGCAAAAACTTTCCACCTACAAACAAGCAATCGCCTTCACTCTCGTTTCTTGCCAGGCAAAACTAATCAATCTGTCTTCATCCATTCAACTCTGAAAGGCAAAACTAATCCTGTAGTTACGATAATCAATCAGTTGGTAATTACAAACTCAGCAGTTGCGAAAAACTGAAGGTCACAATAAATTAACCCTTTGCTCGCTGGCGGCATTGAAGATTTTCTTACATCTATTTGGGTGTAGCAGGATTTAGAAAGTAAAACGTGAAGACTGGTCATTGGACAGTGCTTGAGTCAGTGTAACATTTGTAGTTGTTTTCCTTCTGCCAGTGTTCTCCTCTCATAGACTGATGGAATCGGCTGCCAGTTGAGGAAAGGGGAAAGACGCACATACATAGCAATCTGTTTTTCAACCATTTTCCCGAATAAAATAATGGGTGTGGGGGTGTTCTCCTCTCATAGACTGATGGAATCGGCTGCCAGGAGGCAATGAGCAATAGAGACTCTGATTTATGCTGAATCCCACTCCCTCTCACCCATTTACCAAGAGTCGCATAAGACGACGTGTGTCAGCAGCAGTTCTAATTCATGACACGATGCAGTCAAAAAACTTGATACAAATTGTTTGGTGAAGTTGATACAAATTGTTTCCTGACAGATACCTGTGATCTATTGACAAGCCACTGTTATAAAGATAGTTATCAGCAGCGCCTCTAATGCTTCCAGTGTGAAAACTTTAAAAAAACACTTTGCCATTAGTTGCAAATGTGTTGATGCAGAATTCGTTCAACAAAAACAAAGAAACACATCAGATATTTTAAGAATTCTTTAATCTAATTACATTTCGAGCATTATCGGTATGCGCTGCTGGTTTTTACCAAGTTATGCATCGGAAAGGAAAGAATAACTTTTTAATGTTTTTAAAGTAGAATCAAGCACTTAGTGCCAAATGTGGCGTGAATGGATATCGGAAATATCCAACAGTTTATTATGTGTTATGCAGGAGGAAACCGGAGTCTTCGAGGAAATCTGTGCTTTCTAAGAGATATGTCCTTTCTATAGACGATTCTCGAATTAGCAGGTCTGCACACTTCCGCCGAAATCGCAACCACAACCTCAGTCTGAAACCGGGTGACGTGACACAGTCCATGATTCAGCAATGGTCGAGTCTGATGCAACGTCTTCGAAGTCACAGTCGTGAGGTTGTCTGTGTCGCGTCATTCGGGTTCATATCAAGGTTGTGGTTGAGATTTCGGTGAAGTGCGCAGATCTTTGTCGTTTACATCAATTTGAGAATGGTCTATGGTTGAATTTCTTCACTGAGACAGTGGGTTACATTCCCAGTTGAGTCCTCTCTTTTAAACTAAGTGAGAGAGAGGAGCTGAATCTCCTGTTCTACTGGTTCTCTGGTTTCCTCCTACGATATACTGCATTGCCCAATATTGATCAGAGAAATACCAAATGCTGCATGGAATTTAAACCTGTGATTATTTTGCTCCAATTTAAGAATCTCTCGTGCTGTTCTCTAATACCCTGTCACTTTCACCTCTGGATTTCCATTAAATCTTTGAGGAATTTAAAACCACCACTCTCAACCCGTCAAATTTTTTCCCTTCCAAATCATTAGAGTTTATATCCCAGCGAGTTGTTGCGTGATTTTCCTGCAAAGTAAAAAATCTCCCACGTTGAAATCCACATGATACTTGAACCAATTAGGTTGTGTTCGGTGCACGCTGTCAGTAACTCCACTAATCTAAAATTGAAGCTCTTAATTTGTCCAAAACATGCTTTAGCATGATCAATACGACAGTGGTTACACTTGCCACACGTTCTACGTCAAGATCTGTGCGTGTTTTAAAATAAATGCTTTTAATTTGTCATTTGACATGTGTTTTATGCTGATTTAAGTGAGTTGGATTCTGCTCCGTTGGAGGTGTAATTAGCAGGGATGAGTTCGTTTAGTTTTCTTACACGCTAGAAATCTCATGGCTTGATTTACACCATTAGACTCTTGTCAATTTCAGATCTGTAGTTCGCGTGTAGTTTCTGTTAGTGTGGTGCATATATTACTCACCAGAATTAACCCTACTCATCAAATTGTAACAGTTCAAAAAGCCAAGGGTCCCACCCAGGTTTTGAACCCGGGACCTCTCGCTCTTAAGTCAAACGCTCTGCCAACTGAGCTAAAGAGAATTTCTCAGTAGACCAGGCATGTTGGAGCGCTGACATACAAAATCATTTCTGGCAAAATGAGAAAATGAGGCTGAAGGTGTGAATGTCACCCACTCTGAATCGTAACCCCTGGCCCCTATACCACAACGCTTGATACCTGGCCTCCTACCTCTGACCCCTGAAGCCTACTCCTAATCCTAATCCTAACCCTAACCCTGACCCTTACAGGCAGCCATTACCCAAGATACTGGGTACCCTGGCCTCCATAGGATTATATGACATATACATCTTACTTTTACAGTACTCAGCCCTTGTCAGAAGTCGAACAAAAGCACCATGGTCTTCCTTTATAAAGTTGGCAGTTCTTCAATACTTAGTATCCTCTTATATTTGCCCCAAGATGACTTTGATTCACCCATTGAATGGATTCAAGTGACTGTACCTGATGATACACCAGAACTAAGTTGATTTCACTATCCTTCCACCTCCTGACACTATCTCTGATAATGTAACAATGTTCCACTTGAGAAGTGAGGTATCTTCACGATAGGATATCTGGGATTCCAGACTCCAGAGGCTATCATCACACCTGTTAGCTGCTTTCATCTCTCTACGTTTCCCTCCATCATCTGCCTCGTTCAGGACACCCATTCCCATTCCTGCATGGATTTGCTGCCGTCATTGTCTGGCTTCTTGTCTGCTTGCTCTAACTACTAGATTCAGGACCTTGTACCCAAAGCTTCCATTGGATCCCTGTTCCATAACATGACCGGTTGCATCTTGCATCTTTACAAACTTCTCAGAATAAACTCCTATAAAGTGGGCTTCATTGGCACACGGATTTCATCCGATTCAGGACCCATGTTCCCGAAGCCGTCGTAAGGTTAACAATGTCGTTACGCTATGCATTTTTAGCTCACTGGGGTGAGCTATTACGATGGCGCAGCGTCCGTCGTCGTCCGTCGTCGTCGTCCGTCGTCGTCGTCCGTCGTTGTCCGTTAGCAGGGCACGTTTCGTAACCGCTGCAGCTATTGATCTGAAACTTGGTACATATATACCCCTAGGTCAGATGACCCACGACACCAAGTTTCGGTCCGATTCGACTCTCAGTTTGGCCACCAGGTGGCGGAAACCAAAAACACAAAAAGTGCAATAACTCCTGAACTAATGACTAGATCATCTCCAAATTTTTATCATAGGTGTAGCTAATAAGGATACATAACATATATAACGGGTTTTTGATTTGACCTACTTTTCAAGGTCACAGAGGTCAAAGTTCGACAAAAGTGACGAACCTGCCACAGTTTGTCATTATTTCACCGAGCAACTTCATATCTTGCATAAACATGCATTGGAGGGGTACCTTAAAAAATACCAAGTTTCGGCCCGATTGGACATCCAATATGGCCGCCAGGTGGCGTAACCTGAAAATCAAGTAAGTGCTATTACTCAGGAACGGCTTGACGCAGAGTGCTCAAATTTGATATTTACCTCCATCTAGATGACCTTTACATGCATGTCAAATTTCGGCCTGATTTGACTTCAAACATGGCCACCAGGTGGCGTAACCCAAAAATCATCAAAGTGCTGTAACTCAGGAACGCCTTAACCCAAAGCGCTCCAATGTGCTATGTGGCCCCCTGCAGATGACCTTTATGTGCATGTGAAGTTTCGGCCCAATCGGACATTCAATATGGCCGCCAGGTGGCATAACCCAAAAATCAACAAAGTCTTTTCTGGGAATGACTTGACCCAGATTGCTTATAACTGATATGTACCTCCCTCTGTCATTAGACTATTATGTCCAACCCAGTGAGCACATGGTCCATGGACCATTCATTCCAGTTTTAACGACATGATGGAACATGGGCTTCGGGAACATGGGCCCTGGTCGGTAAAAAATCGATCAAATTTACTTTTGCGTTGTCGTATCTGGAAAACTAGGGGCAGATGGATTGAAAACGGACCGGATCCGTGCGCCAATGAACCCCGCTTGAGTACCAGAACAGGCCAGTTTACTTGTCAGGTTACAAGCAAAGTGAGTTAAGAAAACTGGCATGGCAGGTACCGGTTCTTATTCCGAGAGGTGTAATGTACAGATAGGGCCAGTCGACTTATAGAATCCAAGTCGCACGGAGGGTTTACGAATATGATCCCTAGTCTCTCAGTTCATCCACAGGCACCTCTCAAATGAAGTGTCTCAGCTGGAGTTGCTAAGTCCAGCAGATCTTTTGTAAAGTCATCAGGGAAGGCTCTGTAACCATTGAGTTTGTAGGTACCTCTAGAACTAGCTGTGTATCGCTAGGCCACAAAAAGAGTGGTAAGCTTAAGGCATCCTCTGTAAAGACGCTATCTCTCTTACTGGAATTTCACACCAGTTATCTCTCGACGAGTGACTTTTTGCCTTCTCCATTCTCACGAGCCATCAGCAACTTGTTGATATGTGAAGTGTAGCCAGGTCGGTTAAGAATGGCAGGGGGAGCCAGGTGCATTGCTCTAATGAATCAATCTCTAGGCATGTGGTCATGGTGCATCCTAGTACACTCTTAAGGCATATTCAAATCCTTGTTCTTGACCACACTCGTGCTGACCTAGTTCATGTAGATGTTGACTCAACTCGAGAATGGCAGTCTAGAACGCCGAGAACGCAACTCGAGTCGCGCCAAGAGCGTGTTCTTCTCAGCCCTCCGCTGAGTGGGGAGTGACAAGAACACATTCTTGACCCGACACGGGTTGCGTTCTCGGCGTTCGAGACTGCTGTTCTCGAGTCAAGTCAGCAGCTACATGAGCTGGGTCAGCACGAGTGTGGTCAAGAACGAGGATTCGAATACAAACTGAGTTCGGCAGGATGGGCTTACCCATGCCCAGCAGAGATGGTGCACATCACCGCCCAAACACTGGTGGGTTCTGTCTAGGTGATTGGGGCCTTTACCAACAACTTATCCCACCTCCTCATAATACGTTCATGCTTCCAGCATCGAGCCTTGTGACTGAAATGACTTGTTGCATGTTCCGTGATGGATTGGGTCATAGTGACCCGCTGGCATGTCGAGTATCTCTTCTCTAACTACCATCTTAATTAACGATCCAATAACGGCAGTTAGATCCCACTCTGTGTTTCCATGGATATTATTCATCAGATACTACACTTCAGAGAAATGCTGCCTGTTTTTCTTATGGCAGCTTACCAGGTTGAGGAAGCCACTTCTTTGACTGTGTTTTGTGACCTTGGTTGGATGCCTGGGTGATTGTATGTCTTGGATAGTGCAGAATGGGTGTGTATAGAGGCATTGCATATGACGTCACAGGCCGTCATGCTGGAGGACACATGCTGCTGAGGCGCAGCGAAATGAGCCGTGCATGCCCCAATGACATTACGTCAAACAATGGCATAGCGCACTTCACGCAAGTCACGTCACGGTCGGCTCACGCCTCTGCGCCCTGTGTCCCCCAGAATGGCCACCAGGATGACGTCCTTTCTTGTGCTTAGGAGGTTGTGACAGCTGGTGGTTTCAATCCAGGACCATAGCATGAGGGACTCCGGCAAATGCCACCACCCTCAATGTCACCATGCACATTTTGACTGAAAAAGGTTACAAAATGGCAAAAATGTGTTTTGCCGCCCGAGGGCCAAAGAAGAACTAGCTACATCCCTGGATGCTGATGAAACTTGGGCTTCCAAGAGGGTTGCCGTCTTTGTCATAGGTGTGCACCACTGGGGATTGATCCCATGATTTCAGAGGTGTCTTGCCTGGTGTTTCCACTGCACTACTCTTTTCTGTCAGATGGAGAATGGAATTAACTGTACCCGAGAGCATCCTCCTCAGCAGGGGTTTTTAACCCCTTTCTCTTCATCTGCTCAAACTTTGTGTGCAAGACCAAACCATGCTGTGGGAGGATGACCCAGAATGTTACCACTCTGCTACTTTCACAGATTCTTTAAGGTTTCCCTTTGTTTAAGACCACAGAGGGTGACCTGAAAGGAAATCGTTAATGAAGCTATTAATTACAATTTATTCCTCTATCCTGCCAGGTGCTGGGCATTAATTAATCATGCAACAAGTCAGCGCAAGAAGGCAGTGATTTCAGCACAACTATAACAAGGATTCCTATACATGAACTTCACACATTGTGTTCTTGTTCTTGGCATAACAGGTTGGAACCAACTGTAGATATATTTCCATGTAGCAATGACTATAGATGTATCTACATTGTTCTACATTAGTTATACCCTTTAATGATCAACTCAGGGAGCTTCTCCTGTACATGCCATTGTGAAAGGGATCCTGTTTAGCCGCCAGCATTTCCCCGTCCTTGGAGTCGGGTATATTGTCACAACTTGTTTAACTTTTACAAGTCAGACGATGTTTACAATAGAATTATCATCCCTTCTGGACACAGTGTTAATTTCACTGGTTTATTCCTTTTGAGTTGCGGTAGAACTTCCCGCTGGAGATGTAACGTCTGTGAAACGTGCTGAAGAATTGGAAAAATATGAAGAACAGCACGCAGAGATTTTATTGGCTTTGTGCCACTTTGAAAACGAGTTTGGCTCCATAGAAATGCTCAACAACGATCAGCCTCTCTCTCGCCTCGGGCATCTTGATGGTGGAATACGGAAGTGTTATAATGCTGAGAATACGATATAAGAATGGAAAACATTGCGTGTGTTCAAAATGCGTTTGTTAACAACGCATTAGCGGCTTCACGATTGTGCTTTTTTTGTGTAAGAGAATGGCTTTCAATAAACGAATTGTGGCAGACTGGAGGCAAAGCTTTCTCCTGTGTTCTGTTGTTGTGAGCCGATCCTTGGACCAGTTCCTTCCTTACCTATTTTAACTCTGTCGAAGTTACCTAATGTCAAATCGTAAACAACTTTTGACTTCACTAATGATGTACCATGGCCATGATGAGTATAGGGATAGGGACAAATGCCCCTCAGACATCACCGAAAATGTGTTATTCACGCTGTCTTGGCAAAAAAAGACAAAAAGTGCACATTGCCCCCATAACCCCCCTGCAAAAAAATCCAAATGCCTTCCCCAATACAAAATCAGGTATGGCCCTGAAATCAACAGGCGGGGCGTATCCACTGTTTCGGAAAAGAGGGGGCGCACTGTGCTAGAAACATTGAAATCTGTGGTGAATTTCAATGATTTGCTCCAAATTTCAGAATTTCACGATCAGTTTTACAGATTTGTTGGCCGAACGGGGAAGCCGGGTGTGGCCCCCTGGATCTGCAACTGACAGGGTTCTACCACAAAGGAGGTAAAGTACCTTTGCACAACTTCCACGCGTTTGTAACACCAGTAACCAACTGTTGCTGTAGTGGGGTTGACCGTACTGCATTGAAGCGATGTATCATGGGTTTAACGAAGTCATCCTGACAATACCCCATAGATCACGTCTAATTCGCACCGGATTTGATAACTACCATTAAAATGAGTAACAGGCGTCACCTAGGATACAAAGCCAACACGGAAGACTGATTGTCGTCGCTGATCGCCTCACCAGCAGCTGGTGAGCCGTGATAGAAAAATGGTGGATTCTTCATTGGCGTGTTTCGCGGCCATAATCATCCTAAGACATTTTTCATTGTCGTATATTATCATCTTTTACTTTTCCCGCGACACTTGTACTTTTATTCTCTGAAAGTTTATTACAAGGCGGCGGCAGTCTCGTTGCTTCTTTTATTGCATTTGCAAGTCAATGGTTTGGAATAAAATCGATGACACTGGAACATCCAATTGTTTTCTTCAAAAGGTTTAACTGAGAGCTCAGTTTTTGCCCCAAGATCAGTGCATACTCAATTGAACTTGAAATGCAAACTATAGTAAGGTTTGGAGAGATATTTCAACTCTATCTGGTAATGTCGCTGAGACAAGAGAAATTAATGGCAAGACATCCAATTTTATTCACCAGGGTCCAATTTATAGAACTACTTAAGTATAAGTGCGGCACTTATCCCTGGTAAAAATGGAAGAGGCCATCTCAAGCTACTCGTGTTCCTCACTTGGATGGTCTTTTACTTGCCATTGCAAAGGCACAAGGACCATGGCTTACTGTCAGATGCGACACTCCCGTGAAGAGCCCCATATGGCCCGACCAGGCTGGATTTGAATCTTGGACCTGCTGCTTATTTAGCAGATGCGATAACCATTCAGCTATCAGGGCTCCTCGGTACTTTTAAATGCAGTGCATGTTGGCAGTTTGCAATTTTCATAGCAAAGTGGTTCTTTCACGTGGCATTCTTCCACCAACCAGACTGCCTGCCAATGCCAAATACAGAAGTCATGGGATCAGGAAACAAACTGACAAACCGTAAAACTAACAACCATAAATATGCATTCGTCCTGCGGCAATCAGTATGCCAGCCGTGGTTTTGTTGGCAGTAAACGTCATTAAGCAGGTTATGTCACTACGTGAGAGCCTCATTATGGCGGTATCAACCCTTCGATCAAGCTCAGCCTAATTGATTTTATTCTGTGCCGACGGCGCGGCAACAATACCAATGAGGCGGTTGTATACCTGTGGAGAATTCCTGGCGGTGATCGTCCGACAGAGCGGCCACAATACCAATGAGCCTGTTGTATACCTGTGGAGGATTCCTGGCAGTGATCGTCGGATGCTGCGTCCTGCATACAGGATATTGGCGGAATCGCAGATGTCATATGGCTTGGAGATTATAAATTGACTATTGGCTAGGCATACTAGAAAGGAATGAATTGAACTTGGAGGTGTTACTTTGTAGGAGTGTGCAATAGTAAAAGGCCAGTCTCCACCAGTGAACAGTGGTAGTGTGCTCAATAGAAGGAATGGCTGTACTCCAGACCAGGGTGTACTTTGTAGTGCATGATGGAGCTGTCACTTCAAATGATCATCCTCCCGTTATCTCAGGTGGAGTTTGTGAGTTAACCGACTTGACTCCCTTTGCCCTCCTTCCCATGTTGAATGAAGGAATTTACCTGTTATATGATCCCCTTTGGTCTGACCAGGTGTAACACCCGATAAAATGGGGGAAAGTCAATGATTTGAGATCGTCACACTCTGATTGATCATGTCAAATTCTTAATTGGTCCTCAAGATGATTGACATTCAATTAGTGTAGAAACGATGCGGTCCAAAGATTTTGATAATTGTTCTTGATACAGAGTGAAATAAATACTTAGCAACGAGAAATTTATCTTCGGCGTTTGACGGTCTGATTAATGTATGTGTAAGTATTGGGATTGAAATGTACAAGATAGTGGTCCATGTAGGCCCTAAACTGCACAAATTTGCCAAGAGTGATCCTGGGTGAAGTGGTTTTGCTCACACCAAATTAGGTTTGTCAGGGTTTCTTCCAGAAAAAATATTTTGGGGATGGACCACGGCGGGTGCCGAACATGCCGAAGGCATCCGCTCCGTCAAGAGGTCTGAAAATGCATTTGCCTGATGAAATAGAACTTAAATCACTTAAAAAAAGAAAAAAAACTAATGAAAATAGACTGCAAGATAACATGAAGTTATAAT
Source organism: Notospermus geniculatus (assembly GCA_002633025.1). Classification (NCBI taxonomy): domain Eukaryota; kingdom Metazoa; phylum Nemertea; class Pilidiophora; order Heteronemertea; family Lineidae; genus Notospermus; species Notospermus geniculatus. Next base: position 156,211 of record NMRB01000541.1, read on the forward strand.
ATGATGTTTTGAAAAGAAAAAAGACAAATTTTTAAAGAAAAAAATCTTTGTTTCTGAAAATTTTGGGGATGGATTTATCCCCAAATAATTTTATTGGGGATGGAATTCTCCCCGTTCTCCCCTCTGGCAGAAACCCTGTTTGTAAAATGTCATATTGAGTAAAACAAACCATTTTTTCTCAAATCTGAAATTGATTTCAATTTTCCAATCCACTGTGCATTTCTTTGTGACTTGTTTCATAAGAAAACTTCAAAGCTGGTGAAATTAAAATGCTTACAAACCTTAGGGAGTCTCTTCTGGCCATAAAAAGTTTGTATGATCGAATCCTTTGTGGTCTGCTGGGGTTTGTTTGTTGCCTGAGGACTCCTGAGCTGATTCATACCTGGTACAGTTGTTAAAACAAAACTTCGGCAGACAGAGATGAATAATATTCAGCTGTATTTGGTGGAACAATATTCAGGATGACACAGCCAGCCTCAAATTTTGGAGAATAGGGCCTATACCTGACAGCTGTTTTGCAAAAATCCAGCGGACTTGGTCTTGGTGCAGTGATCAAGCATTTATCAGAAATGGGTTTAGAAAATGGCTATGTCATGAAGGGCATCTAAGCCAGCAGCACACTTGGCAATATCGCAAGCGATCTGCTTGCCACTGAGCAAAGTCAGCTCTTGTGATCTGGTGTGCACTGGACAGCGATGGTGGAATCTTCTCGCCAGTGATGTTCACTGATTGTCAAACAGTGTACGCCTGACGTGAACTCACGCCATGGACACGGACAGCTCATCTCGTGCTAACAGACTCCACACATCCGTTGAGAATGGGGAAGAAAAATTCAAAGATTGTGAGCCACCTGATCCACATCAACCAAGGGAACATCGTGGGCAGCTAGCCTTTCCATCTTAAGCCATCCCTTGAGGGTTTAAAAAACAGGCTGTATAAGAAGATGAAGAAGTCTTAATGCTGGTTGTGGGATGAGATCTGGTGTCTTTCCTTCTGTCTGAATCTCTCAGGAAGTTGGAGATTGTTTCAAACCTTTTGTAATATGGCCTAGCCGCAGAATTCTTCAATCTTTCAAGTCTGCTGTCTTTGATCTTTTGGCAGACAGAGGTGGGAAGGAGTTTATTTCTGATCAGCTAACATCAGTTGTGTCACCTTTGGAAAAGATGTAGATCAACATGGGTTGAATGGTATTATAACATTTATCCTTTGTGCTGAGTGAGTGACACTGCCCAGGCCGGATCCAGGGGGCATGGGGGCATATGCACCCCTATTTTTGGCAGAGCAATGAAAAAAATTAATCAGATAAAAAAATTTGCTCTCAGATATGCCAGGATATGCAGATATATATATGCAGTCCCGGGCCTAGGCCCTATAGTCCTTGAGGGCCTAGGCTAAAGCAGCACTAGGTCTTTAGTCCTAGCTGACATGGCAACAGTTACCAGGCCTGCATCTACATTCATTGAATGCAGACTATGTGCAGACACGGATATCACTGTGCCATTCTTTCCTGATCTATCCTTTGTTATCATTATGCAACTCCCTAAGCCCGAAGACCTGGGAGTGTGAAAAATTAACCCCGTCGGGGAATGTAAACCCCAACAGAGTTATAGCCTATGCAGGCCTAGCCTAGGATGAGATGGAGGTGAAGGGGTGTGGACATCTTTCAGGACTTATTGAGTTACTTGGTTCACGAAAAGCAAAACAGTAAAATCATTTTGCACCAAGAAAATAAAATTGGGAAGGAAATTTCCACTTCCAATCAGCTGATTAGTTGTATGGGGTTATGAGCTATATTCTTATACAATTAGAAAATATTTTTAATCATGAAAATAATTTATATTTAGTGATATTTAACATTTGAGGTCTTCCCAGAGGCAGACATCCAACACACTGGGATCCCAGACAAAGGCCAGGGCCGACCGAATCGAAACTCCAATAACACTAACATGGCCTGACAGAGAAACTCTGTAATGCTAAAAGGCACTGTTAGGCACTGTTTTAATGGAGTTTTGATTTGGTTGGCGCATGTTGGAGCATGTACCCACTGTCGGGACACTAAAGCCCCAGTCACATATCCACTCCGGGGCCCATACGGCGAGTAAAAACAGACATTTTGGCCAATTTCTACGGTGCCCAGTTTGATCTAGTTTAATTTCCGCTTATCCATTGAGGCGATTTCGGCATAATTCAGCTTAGATCTGAGTTTCAGTCTCAAAAATCCACAGCAAGCCGCTGGGTGGGGAAAATCATATGGGGCCCGCTGCATTTGTGACCTAGGCTCAGGCCTAACTCACCAAGAATAACTCTTCCACCATGAGAGGGGCACCCAGTGTGCCACCAATCATGCCATCTATCCCCACATCGGGCTAACTGATGCTGCTCTGCCATTCTTTCCTAATCTGTCCTTTGTTATTGTTATGCAACTCCCTAAGCCGGAAGACCTGGGAGTGTGAAAAATTCACCCTGTCAGGGAATGTAAACCCCAACAGAGTTTAGCCTAGGCCTAGGAAGAGAAGGGTGAATGGGTGTGGAAATCTTTCAGGATTTGTTGATTTATTTGGTTCACGAAAAGCAAACCAGCAAAATCATTTTGCATCAAGAAAATAAAATTGGGAAGGAAATTTCCACTTCCAAATAAATGATTAGTTGTATGGGGTTATGAGCCATATTCTTATAGATTTGAAAAATATTTTTAACCATAAAATCATTTTAAAATCATATATCTGGCGTTAGAGCCATAGAGATGGACGATGCAACCAGTTACATTATGGAGTTACCAGTTTGAAGTTCTCACAAGTCATTCCAACCCAGGAGCGGATCCAGGCCCCGTATTCATAAAGCTACTTAAGTCTAAGTATGATACTTATCTTTTGTGTTAAACAAAGGATAAGTGTCACACTTAGACTTAAGTAGTTTTATGAATACGGGGCCAGGATCCTGGAAAGAGGGGGTGTGCCCCCAGAAAATTTTCCAAAATACGATTCCAGGTGCCCTATGCATTTTCCAGGCACAAAAAAAAATATCACTCTGCGGCCACCGCCATAAGAGGGAGCAGCCACTGCGCCCCCTAAACCTGCCATCTATCCCCAGGTCAGGGTAACCAACTGTGTCAATCCGTTCCTAATCTGTCTTTTGTTATTGTTATGCAGCTCCCTCAATAGCCCGAAGACCAGGGGAGGGTGAAAAATTTTCCCTGTCAGGGAATGTGACCCCAACAAGGCATAGGGTTTTAGCCTGCAGGCCTGTCCCCGTATTCCTAAACTACTTGAGTCGAAGTATGACACTTGTCCTTTGTTCAACACAAAAAACAAGTCTCGTACTTAGACTTAAGTTAGGTTAATGAATACAGGGGGCAAATACAGGGGTTAAAATAGGATGAGAGCAGGGTGAACGGGTGTGGACATCTTTCTGGATTTGTTGGTTTATTTGGTTCAGGAAAAGCAAAACAGCAAAATCATCTTGCATCAAGAAAATAAAATTGGGAAGGAAATTTCGACATCCAATTTGATGACTAGTTGTATGGGGTTATGAGCCACATTCTTATACGATTAAAAAGTATTTTTAACACTAAAATCATTTAAAAATCACATTTTTAGCAATAGAACCATAGAGATGGAAGACCCAACCAGTTACGTTATGGAGCGATCATGAGGTCCCTATAACAATCCTAGAGGGCTTTAGAGAGCTTGACAAAGATTTGCCACAATGGGGATCCTAGCTGTGATAGAGGGCAGCAACCAGAACTGGGCTGCTTTAGAGAGCTTGACAAAGATTTGCCACAATGGGGCCTAGATGCGATAGAGGGCAGCAACCAGAACTGGGCTGCTTTAGAGAGCTTGACAAAGATTTGCCACAATGGGGATCCTAGCTGTGATAGAGGGCAGCAACCAGAACTGGGCTGCTTTAGAGAGCTTGACAAAGATTTGCCACAATGGGGCCTAGATGCGATAGAGGGCAGCAACCAGAACTGGGCTGCTTTAGAGAGCTTGACAAAGATTTGCCACAATGGGGCCTAGATGCGATAGAGGGCAGCAACCAGAACTGGGCTGCTTTAGAGAGCTTGACAAAGATTTGCCACAATGGGTCCTAGATGTGATAGAGGGCAGCAACCAGAACTGGGCTGCTTTAGAGAGCTTGACAAAGATTTGCCACAATGGGGCCTAGATGCGATAGAGGGCAGCAACCAGAACTGGGCTGCTTTAGAGAGCTTGACAAAGATTTGCCACAATGGGGCCTAGATGCGATAGAGGGCAGCAACCAGAACTGGGCTGCTTTAGAGAGCTTGACAAAGATTTGCCACAATGGGTCCTAGATGTGATAGAGGGCAGCAACCAGAACTGGGCTGCTTTAGAGAGCTTGACAAAGATTTGCCACAATGGGGCCTAGATGCGATAGAGGGCAGCAACCAGAACTGGGCTGCTTTAGAGAGCTTGACAAAGATTTGCCACAATGGGGATCCTAGCTGTGATAGAGGGCAGCAACCAGAACTGGGCTGCTTTAGAGAGCTTGACAAAGATTTGCCACAATGGGGAGCCTAGATGTGATAGAGGGCAGCAACCAGAACTGGGCTGCTTTAGAGAGCTTGACAAAGATTTGCCACAATGGGGCCTAGATGCGATAGAGGGCAGCAACCAGAACTGGGCTGCTTTAGAGAGCTTGACAAAGATTTGCCACAATGGGGATCCTAGCTGTGATAGAGGGCAGCAACCAGAACTGGGCTGCTTTAGAGAGCTTGACAAAGATTTGCCACAATGGGGCCTAGATGTGATAGAGGGCAGCAACCAGAACTGGGCTGCTTTAGAGAGCTTGACAAAGATTTGCCACAATGGGGCCTAGATGCGATAGAGGGCAGCAACCAGAACTGGGCTGCTTTAGAGAGCTTGACAAAGATTTGCCACAATGGGGATCCTAGCTGTGATAGAGGGCAGCAACCAGAACTGGGCTGCTTTAGAGAGCTTGACAAAGATTTGCCACAATGGGGATCCTAGCTGTGATAGAGGGCAGCAACCAAAACTGGGCTGCTTTAGAGAGCTTGACAAAGATTTGCCACAATGGGGATCCTAGCTGTGATAGAGGGCAGCAACCAGAACTGGGCTGCTTTAGAGAGCTTGACAAAGATTTGCCACAATGGGGATCCTAGCTGTGATAGAGGGCAGCAACCAAAACTGGGCTGCTTTAGAGAGCTTGACAAAGATTTGCCACAATGGGGATCCTAGCTGTGATAGAGGGCAGCAACCAGAACTGGGCTGCTTTAGAGAGCTTGACAAAGATTTGCCACAATGGGGATCCTAGCTGTGATAGAGGGCAGCAACCAAAACTGGGCTGCTTTAGAGAGCTTGACAAAGATTTGCCACAATGGGGATCCTAGCTGTGATAGAGGGCAGCAACCAGAACTGGGCTGCTTTAGAGAGCTTGACAAAGATTTGCCACAATGGGGCCTAGATGCGATAGAGGGCAGCAACCAGAACTGGGCTGCTTTAGAGAGCTTGACAAAGATTTGCCACAATGGGGATCCTAGCTGTGATAGAGGGCAGCAACCAGAACTGGGCTGCTTTAGAGAGCTTGACAAAGATTTGCCACAATGGGGCCTAGATGCGATAGAGGGCAGCAACCAGAACTGGGCTGCTTTAGAGAGCTTGACAAAGATTTGCCACAATGGGGATCCTAGCTGTGATAGAGGGCAGCAACCAGAACTGGGCTGCTTTAGAGAGCTTGACAAAGATTTGCCACAATGGGGCCTAGATGCGATAGAGGGCAGCAACCAGAACTGGGCTGCTTTAGAGAGCTTGACAAAGATTTGCCACAATGGGGCCTAGATGCGATAGAGGGCAGCAACCAGAACTGGGCTGCTTTAGAGAGCTTGACAAAGATTTGCCACAATGGGGATCCTAGCTGCGATAGAGGGCAGCAACCAGAACTGGGCTGCTTTAGAGAGCTTGACAAAGATTTGCCACAATGGGGATCCTAGCTACGATAGAGGGCAGCAACCAGAACTGCATCCTATACAATGGATGCCTTTGTGTGTGAAAAATTGATCAGGACCGGGATGTCATTTTCATTTCAATGGTTTTAACCACTAGTGACACCTATTGAGGTAGGGGATAGAGTCCCGGATTCAAGACTTCCTTATGTCATTGCATAACATTAAAGATAATGTATCATGACTTCATTATTTACATTCAATGTTTGTAAACATGGATGTTTTCAACATGTTATTTGGACGTTTTGGGACATTCCAACCCACCAAATTGAATACAAAATAATTTTTAGCGGGGCATGCCACCAACAAATTACTCATAAGACAATACTGTAAGCCTGCCATTTATCCCCAGCCCAGGTTAGAGTATCCAAGCTGTGCTGTTTCAGGATGTTTCCTAAGTGAGGTGACGTCAGAGGCATGTGATGTTCGTGGACGATCAGTTCTGTTTGGAACACTGGCCGGGTTGTGGTGATGAAGGTTGTGGTGATGAAGGTGATGATGTGGTGATGAAGGGATTGAGAAATGGCGAACTAGGTTTCTGGGGCTCTTTGGCCCAGTCACTTGTTTGATGGCTGTATAGGGAAGTACGGCCAACTCTTCCCTCCACCCTCCCGCCCCGGTTAGCGCACACGGATCGCACGGCCTACTCTTCCCTCCACCCTCCCGCCCCGGTTAGCGCACACGGATCGCACGGCCTACTCTTCCCTCCACCCTCCCGCCCCGGTTAGCCCACACGGATCGCGCGTCAAGGAGTATGTTTTGTTGGTTGCCAATAAGGCATTTTCCCCAACCTGAATTCCAACAGAACATGCACTTGACAGCACATCACTTGGGAAACAGGATAAATTTATCTATCTTTTGTTATTGTTATGCTAATGCAACTCCCTAAGTCCAGAGACGAGGGAGTGTGAAAAATTCACTCTGTCAGGGAATGCAAACCCCAACAGACGTTAAAGGCACCCAGCGTGTACTACGTGTACTCATGCCTAACCTACATTGTAGGATGAGTGTTGGGTGAAGGGGTGTGGACATCTTTCAGGACTTATTGATTTATTTGGTTCACGAAAAGCAAAACAGCAAAATCATTTTGCATCAAGAAAATATAATTGGGAAGGAAATTTCCACTTCCAATTAGCTGATTAATTGTATGGGATTATGAGCTATATTCTTATACAGTTAAAAAATATGTTAACATTGAACATCATATATTTAGTGATAGATATAGATATGAAAGATGCAATCAGTTATTACGGAGATATAAAGTTTTAAAAAGTCATTCCAACCCAGGGGTGGATCCAGGGCCCAGTTGCACAAAGAATCTTAAGTCTAAAGTTTGACTTAAGTCATCATGTGACCAGGTTTCAGCAAATCAGATGGCTTCATTTCAGACTAAACTTAAGATTCTTTGTGCAACCGGGCCCAGGATTCTAGAATGATGGGGCACCCCCCCCCCAAGAAAATTTTCAAAATGGGATGCCAGGTAGGCCTATACATTCAAGGCCCAAAAAAACTGTCGCCCTGCCGCCATAAGAGGGGCACCCTCTGTGCCCCCCCCCCAAAATCAGGGTAACCAACTGTGTCATTCTTTGCTAATCTATCCTTTGTTATTGTTATGCAACTCCCTTAGTCCTGAACTCAGGAGTGTGAAAAATTCACTCTGTCGAGGAATGTAACCCCAACAGAATTGTAGGCTTTATGCAGACCGGTTGCGTAGGACAGAGGGTGAATGCGTGTGTATATCTTTCAGGACTTGTTGATTTTTTTGGTTCACAAAAAGCAAAACAGCAAAATAATTTTGCATCAAGAAAATAAAATTGGAAAGGAAATTTCCACTTCCAATTAGCTGATTAGTTGTATGCGGTTATGAGCCATATTCTTATACATTTAAAAAATATTTTATGAAAGAGGCAATCAGTTATTACCAAGCTATAAAGTGCTCAAAAGTCATTCCAACCCAGGGGCTGATCCAGGATTCTGGAAAGAGGGGGCGCCACCAAGAAAATTTTCAAAAATGGGATCCTTGGTGGGCCTATGCGTTTTCCAGCCACAAAAAAACTATCACCCTGCTGCCATAAGAGGGGCCCCACTGTGCCCCCCCCCCCC
>NMRB01000541.1:164659-176348 GCA_002633025.1 Notospermus geniculatus
ACCCGATATTCAATATGGCCGCCAGGAAGACATCTTGGTTTTAGCATTCCGGACCATAACTCAAGAACGGAATGCCCGATTGATCTCATATTTGCATGGTTTAATGGGGTCGATCAAGGGAGGTTCCCTATCGATTTTTGTTGCGACCCGGTATTCAATATGGCCGCCAGGAAGACATCTTGGTTTTAGCATTCCGGACCATAACTCAAGAATGGAATGCCCGATTGATCTCATATTTGCATGGTGTAATGGGGTCCATCGGGGGAGGTTCCCTATCGATTTTGGTTGCGACCTGATATTCAATATGGCCGCCAGGAAAACATGTTGGTTTTAGCATTCCGTCCGTACCGTAACTCAAGAACGGGTTGCCTGATTTATTCCATATTTGTATGGTGTAATGGGCTGGATCGGGGGAGGTTCCCTATCGATTTTAGTTGTGACCCAATATTCAATATGGCTGCCAGGAAGACATCTTTGTTTTTGCATTCCGGATCGTGACTCAAGAACAGGTGACCCGATATTCAGCGTGATGCACCAGAGCGGGGGCATACTTGCAATCGCCCCGATTGCGTTACATCTAGTTTATGCACGCTGTCGAATGACAGCTGCCCCAAACACATGAACTGGATCATACCTTCGTGTTTTGAACCTATTGATAGTTAGTCATTATGTACATAATCCGTGAGAACCATTTTGACGCGAAGTTAATTCAGGAAATAGTCAAAAATTCAGCGATTTTGTCACGGAATCGAAGTACGATTTGTCCCATCTTCACAACACCAAGTGGATGCCCAGCTCTAATGAATGACGTCATTGCATGAACGCGATGCTGATTGGGCGAAAGGATTTCTTTCGCCAGTTCCTTACGAAATCGGGCGGATGTCCTCAGAGCATAGTGCGAGTGAGCGAGCGCGACGCCCTGGGATTCTCAGGATGGTGTGCCATTCTTTCCTAATCTGTCCTTTGTTATTCTTATGCAACTCCCTAAGCCCGAAGACCTGGGAGTGTGAAAAATTCACCCTGTCAGGGAATGTAAACCCCAACAGAGTTTAGCCTAGGCCTAGGAAGAGAAGGGTGAATGGGTGTGGACATCTTTCAGGACTTATTGATTTATTTGGTTCACGAAAAGCAAAACAGCAAAATCATTTTGCATCAAGAAAATAAAATTGGGAAGGAAGTTTCCACTTCCAGCGAGCTGATTAGTTATATGGGGTTATGAGCCATATTCTTATAGATTTAAAAAATATTTTTAACCATAAAATGATTTAAAAATCATATATCTAGCGATAGAGCCATAGAGATGTATGATACAACCAGTTACATTGTGGAGCTACCAGTATAAAGTTCTCACAAGCCATTCCAACGCAGGGGCGGAAAATCTTGCGACGGGGGACCTAAATTAAGCCCTCCAAAAACTGTTCGAGATCGGTAGGGGCTAATTAGCAGAGGGTTTTTCATCCCCGGGCCTAGACCCTAGACCACTTTGTAGACAAAAGGCCAGGGTGTGGCACGGGTTTTCATGTAGTGTAAACAGGACTATAGATGTGCCACAATTCTAGACCTCCTTTATATCATTGCACAACAATGGTTACAATGTTTGTCCAGCCAAACATGGACTTTTAAAAAAGGCAGCTCTTCCTCTTGTATGTTGACAGCTGATAAAAGACATTCGACCACATCCTACCACCTCTCTTACCAATCTGCGAACATCTCACACCATTTTTCTTTCATCCTTTGAAGTGATGTCATGTGTTTGCATGATTCTCGTTACAAATAAACCGACGTGGGTTGAAATCCTACAATGTTCCTTCTTAACTATCGACACCACAGAACTGCGATAATAAATTAGTTGGTGACATTTCTGGATTAACCGGGCTGGATTACCGGCAGTGGCAGGCTTTTGTTCCTCCACGGAATGAAGGTCGCGGGAGGTTAGAGGTTAGTTGGTAGCACGCATATGGAAATCTCATCATATTTGTGAGCCGTGCTGTGAAGTAAACCTGTGTGTGCTGCCTCATCTGGACGAATTTTGTGGCCATGACATTGCTCACGGACATCATTTGTTCTTATTCTTAATAACATGAAATGAGGTAGTTCTGTTATCTCAATATCGCTGTAAAGTTCAGGGAGCCTTGATAGCCTAGTGGTTATCAGGTCCCCTTAGCAAGCGGCAGGTCTGGGGTTCGAATCCGGGGCCATGTAGGATTAATCATCCCTGGCTCTTCATGTCTGTCACATGGGACAGTAAGCTGTGGTGCCTTGTACCTTATGCCTTTGCAAGGGCAAGTAAAAGACCCCATCCGAGTGAGGAACATGAGTAGCTTGTGATGGCCTCTTCTGTATTTATCAGAGCCAATAATGCTACCCCTCAGCCCTGTTGCAAAAATCTAATCCAGATAATACTGTAAAGTTCCTTGAGTGCTGTTGCCACTTCATAGATGGCAGTACTGTTCGAGCAATAAATTTATGACTCAAATGCCGGGTACGCCATCTGGATTTAGTGATCTCACTCAAGGACCTCCGGGGTTTGTTTTAGATAAAAAGTTAAGTGGCATGTCACTATCAGCGCTGTTGTCCTTCGGGTGACAGGTGGGACTCTTGGTTGGATCAAGATGAAAGGTGATGGAAATGGAGGTAAGAAAGGGCCGAGGTGTTTGCGCTGGGTTCTAGCAAGGTGGTGCCACCTTGTGGATTTGTCCTTTAACTAACTATCTTATCTGCTACTCAAACGGTCATATTAGTCTTCATGAAATACCATTAGATAACCTTCAGCCTTTACACAAACACAACTTTCAATAGACTTAAACATTTCTGAAGTCCCAACGTAGAAATTAGATCACCTCATGTTATTTTTTTGCATCACTACGTCTTCTGCGGCAGCAGTTGAAAGGGTTCTATCTGCCATTGTCATCATGTACTTGGGAAGAAACCCCATAATGCTGACATCCTCCGCAGAGAAATCTCGGTGGGACAAACTTGATAAAAAAGTCATGAACTAAGGAAGCCCCTCTGAGCGTTTTTTAGAGCAGTGTTTTTGTGTGAAACGTTTTCTTGTGTTTCATTTCTTTCAAATCTTTGCATTTCATCTCAAAATACTCTGACATTTGTGTGATATGGATCAAAACAAGAAAATTGTTTCTGTCATGACTTTTCTCATAGAATGTCTTACTTTCATTCCCTCTTTGGCAAGGAGTTTAACCAAAGAACAACCAGCCTGTCACTACCCTTTTGTCTGCTGCTATTCATGTCAATTCCTTCTCTTTTTTTCTGGTTAATACACTATGTAGTCGTCCCCCGAGGCAAGATGTGATATTTGACTGGTAGATAATATCAGTGTTTCAATACAAATAAATCCTATGGGGTAATGTACTTCACTGCAAATGGAAACAAGGAAACAGCCAAGTCCAGTGGATGTCTTATGTTGTAGCAGCCTGTGGAGGAAAAATGAAAGTACCTCTAAGATCAGAAATGTGCTCCATAAGTGGTGGACCTCCATGTTTGCACTACACCACTCTGACCATTATCTTTAAGCCAGCAGCACACCAGGCGATATCGCAAGCAATTTGATCGCCACCGAGCAAAATTGGCTACTGACGCCAGGTGTGTGTTGGACAGCGATGCATGGAACTCTCACCAGCAATGCTTGCCCAATATCAGTCGATGCCAAAACTGATATGGCCTAGTCTGTGGTGGCTGGTGAGAAGATGGCTAGCGGTATTTGTATTTGTATTTGTATTTCATTTTTCCGTCAGGGCCGACGCTATAGCATTATTGGCCCTGGTAAGTACGGAGGAGGCCATCACAAGTTACTCAGCGGTCAGATCGCTTGTGGTATCGCCTGGTGTGTTGCTGACTTTAGCCTCTCACAAAGGAATCACACCTGAAGCTTGAACCCTCAACCTCAGATGTGACAGGAGTTGCTTTTACCACTGCATCACTGACAATTCAGTAAATAATGTCTTAGTGTAGTCTTGTTATAAAAACACAAGTGTCCCTACCAATAAGAATGTACCGGTAACATATATAGTCCCTTTAACAGTCATCCATTCCATCCTGGTCGTCGTAGCCTCTACTTGTTGTTGTCAGACTCTTGTGGGTTAATTTTCTAGTGGACATCAATTCAGGATCTGCTTAATGGCTCAATAATCTAATTGGTCTGGTTGCTAAGCAACACTTTGATCTATCACTTTGACAGATTGAGTCTGAGATTGGCACCTCCACACAAACAGGTCGCTAATTTACTTGTCTCTGCATTTGTTTAATGCTCGCGAGTTTTTCATTGATTCTAATTAGGTTAGGTGATGGAAAAGTATTGAAAATGTCTCCGGTTTCACCTCATTGCTCGGGCAAACATTGACAGAAACGTCCCTTGTTTCGGCAAACTCACTCTTTCTGGTCAAGGTCGCACTTATCAGAAATCATCATTCCATTCGTGGTAGCTGTTCAAAATCCTGTACCTCCAGCAGCCAAAAAGGGGGCGCTTCCTGTTCCACCTTCTTTCCTCACCATGATGATGCCACTGCTGGGAAGGAAGCCTGCTGCTGGACATGGTTTCTTCACTTTAGCCCTTTTCACCCCGAGGCCCATCAGGGTCTTCGGGGTATTGTCATCACGTTGGCGTCTGTCTGCCTGTCGTCGGCGTCACGCAAAAACGACGTGAACGCTCTAACTTGAGAATGCTTCGGAATTTTCATTACACTAGCTCGGTTGAAGCACGCTGAGCTCGACCCTGACTGAGTCTGCTTTGAATTCATATGGGACAGTTTACACTACCAGTTGGTACCAGGACAAGCTGGCTCAACCTGTTTATGTTTGGCAAAATTATACCGAACTGTGGACCGAACACGGTAAAATTTAGTAGTATGGGGCTTTTGTCTTCATACCATACTTCCTTTGCCTATAGAGGACGTGCAGCGACGATTATGACGTCACCGCGACGCCGAGATGCCGCCATGTTGGACGGCACGTCCAACGCGTTCGCAGCGTCAAATGACGTCCAACATGGCTGACGTGCGAATTATAACGTCAGTGATGATGTCACATGCACATGGTCTATTGCCACCATTAAGATGTTTGGACCCATGACCTCTTAACGGGTTCATTCCTGCCACTAGACCATTACTCCTCGTCCCCCATCCTGAGCTCTCATATGTCGCAGTCTCGAGCCGGATAGAAGTGGGAGGCAAATATTGACCTCCGATTTCAAGCCACCTTAGTCCGCTATCCAATCAAATGTCGAGTACCGGCCTTGATACCTGCGTGGGACATTGCCCCGTTGGTCCGTATCAGTAAGAGGGGTGGATAAATACCTTGGTTGCTAAGGAAATGTGGACATCGAAGTGGCAATTTTTCCCCCAAGGTCAACTTTTCAAGGAAGGCAGGTCATTGTTTATCTGTTTATCTGTTCATTGTTTATCATTGTTTATCCTGTCTACACAGGTTAGTTCCACATTCGGGTTTCAGCTCAGTCTTTTCTAGAGTTTCAGATTGTAAAGTTCCACTTGAAAAAGACCCCGGTTGGGGTCGAAAATTCGTGAATTCTGGAGATTGACTTCTTGCTTATTATCATTTTGTGTGTCAATTTTGTGCTATTCTGTATCTTGGATCATTGTTTATCTAATGTAGATCTTGAAGGTCAAAGCTTGGGAGTAATAGACGATTCTCAAATTAGCAGATCTTTGCACTCTGCGAGATTTCAACCACAACCTCGGTCGGAAAACGGGTGACGCGACCCAATCCATGATTCAGCTATGGTTGACTCTGACGCAACGTCTTCGACGTCACTCTCGTGGGGTTCTCTGCGTCATGTCATTCAGTTTCAGACCGAGGTTGTGCTTGAGATTTCAGCGGAAGTGCGCAGATCTTTGTCACTTACATCAATTTGAGAATGGTCTACAATACCAGCTCCTCCAGCCCACAAAGTTCAAAGACGAGACTTTCTGTATAGTAAACGGTTGTGTTAACCACGAAATCATGGTGGCTACTTACCAACCACCTCAGCAAACGGACAGAAAGCAGTTGAACTACAAAACTTAATCAAATTACTTTTTTCACTTACTTGAAATCGAGAGCAGTAGGATACTTCAAGGAACTCGAAGAAGACGTAGAAAAAATTTGCTTTGCTCAGTGAAATGTTGGTAATTAGTGTTGTAGACGCCACAAAAACCAACCACTCATGCACAATCTTTTGATCAGGAATCAAAGAACAAAAACAAAGGAGGTATCGTCTTTGGTTTATTAGATTGTCGTAAATGTTATTGGTCATAATGAGGACAACATCAACTCTAAAGAGTTACACGTTGAGGCACGTTTGATCTGCGAATAGCTACAGACGCAGGCCGAAGAAAAAGTTGTAATCAGTGTCTAGTGAACTCTGAGCCCTTGTTCGTGATGGCCGGGTGAGTTAGGTTGTGATTAGTTCCTACTGCAGGTCGTAAGAACACCTCAAAGACGATATTGGCGCGTAAAATCTGGAGGCATGGATGGTACCGGGAATGGCGTTGTGGCAGATCTACTCATTGATATACTGGCAACGCGAGAACTTTTAAACAACTTGCAGTTAAAAAGTTAAAGTTGAAGTTTGGGTTTATAGTCTGATACCAACAACGGTAGAGGTTCTCATCCAACTTTACACTTTAACCCCAGTCTATCCTGAAACCTTTCAGTAGAACTCAGATGAGCTGCTCATTCAGCGCTACAATCTGAGCATTTCCGACCGGTACCCATTTATACATCGGGGTGGAGAGAGGCCAGTGAGGCAAAGAGACTTGCCCAAAGTCTCACGCCGCAGTGGGATTCGAACCTGGGACCCTCTGATTGCCAGTCGGAGACCCGAATCACGACACCACCGGGCTCCTCAATGAAGTTCTTAAACCTTGATAGCACGGCGGTAGTTTTGCCTGATCCTAGTCCATGTAGCGTTAAGACACGACAAAGACGACTCCTCGCTCTGCCCGGTCTTTGATGATTACGAATCATTCAAAGCGGAGACCAAACACGACGCTGCGGCCTAATCAAAGGTGTGCCACTCAATGATTCACAGCAAAAGAATCAACAATCTTTTCCTCTTCATTACCTCCTAACGTCTGCTTTGTTCTCAAACATTTACGACAAAGAAATCCTCATTTTGCT
The DNA here is from genome assembly GCA_002633025.1 of Notospermus geniculatus. Taxonomy (NCBI): domain Eukaryota; kingdom Metazoa; phylum Nemertea; class Pilidiophora; order Heteronemertea; family Lineidae; genus Notospermus; species Notospermus geniculatus. The sequence continues at coordinate 171,791 of NMRB01000541.1, forward strand.
CCGACTGACTGGCTCTGAGTCCTGATCGTTGTTGGCAAACAAGCCTGAGATCTTGAAGGTCTTCAGCGAGACCTTGACTTCACAGCTCAACATTTTTTGTCTCCGTTACATCTTATATATCAAAAGAGACGTCACATTTTGTCTCACTAATCTTGGAGATCACATCAAATGAAGTGATATGGAGAAAGAAGCTGGGTTTGACAGCCATATTGGACGCATCTTTGATTTCTCTTTCTGCCGTATTTGCCAGTTCATGAAGCATCTTCCCAACATGCCCTACTCAACAATCTAGGTGACCTACTTCATAAAAGATCATGTTCTGTTCCTGCTGACAGTTGTACCTGTGAGAATATGTCACTGAGTTATGGAGTCCCACAGGGTTGCTCGCTTTGGCCAGATTTCATTACAGTCTAAACTACAGGTGTTGTTGTGGCTCATCTCAACATCTTATATGCCAAGAATGTTTTGTTGTAGTACTTTGTTACCCAGAGGTGTTGTTTCTTAGGCAAGTGACTGCGATAGACCACAACCTAACTATAGATCTTGATGGTCATAAAAGTACATGGATGATGTCTTCCAAAGTCGGTTTTCACAGCCTTTCTAAGTCTTCTCTAGTTGCCTTTCCGACCAATCTTCATGTACACCCTTAATCAAAAGTAAATGCACAGCTAATAAACTTAAATATTTCCCAAAATCTTCAGCGGATCAACCTTTGCTTTTTACGGCAATTACTTAGGGCATCAAGACACATTTTGAGACCAAAAATATCATGAACTTGCATGAGTTGTATTTTTGACAAAAGTTTGAAATTTCCGTAAAAAAGTGTGATTTTCAATCGCATATTTTTTAGAAGTGAAACCGACGTCACTTTAAAGCCTGTTTGTTTCCCAGCAAAATTATTTTTTCAGGTCGAAAAAATTCCATGGTGAACAGAAGTTACAGAGCATTTTCCAAAATGAATTTCATTCGGTTTACCAGTCAAGTCGGGGCTATTCCTTCCGTCTCATTTAGATCTACCCAGCCTGCTGAATATTGTGAATAGGCCTATTCATGGCCTAGTCAACAATAGTTACTCCTGATGACATTCCATCGAGTAATCCAAGGCCAGGCGGTCTTTTGTGTGAGATGAGTGCCGGTGTCACCTTTCGTAATTCCTCCTTACAATTCCTTACCAATGAAGGCAGGAGAGCCTACGTAACTTCTTACGGAATTGACCCCATTTACTAACTTGACCTACGATGAATGGGACTTATTATTCCGTGAGCTTGGTCTTGGGACAATAAGGAAAGGTCGACTATAAAATAAGACTTGAACTGGTGACTGGCGTTTCGACCGAAACTTTCGAATAAATTCTTCATAATTACGACATGGAAGCTCCAATTGAAAATTTGAAAATTTATTCGTGTATAGAAACAAGAAAGCTTTAAAATGACGTTGGTTTCACTTCAAAAAAATATGCGATTGAAAATCACACTTTTTTATAGAAATTTCGAACTTTTGTCAAAAATACAACTCATGCAAGTTCATGATATTTTTGGTCTCAAAATGTATCTTGATGCCCTAAATAACTGCCGTGAAAAGCAAAGGTTGATCCGCTGAAGATTTTGGGAAATATTTAAGTTTATTAGCTGTGCATTTACTTTTGATTAAGGGTGTACATGTACACATCATCATTTGATAAAGAGACACTGGATGAAAAAAAATTAAATCAAATTCAAAAATATAATTAAATTAAAAATAAAATAAAATAAAAATAAAATAGAATTTAAAAAATTAAAAATAAAATAAAAATAAAGTTTAAAATAAAAAATAAAAGAGACACTGGATGAAAACGGTTAAAAGGAAATAAGAAATTTGCGACATTTTCGACCAATGAGATCATCTCCTCGTTAGTGCTGACATAACCCCAGAGATTAACAGATAATAAAGCCATTTTAACCTGCGAAAGTGTCGCACTTGAAGAAGTTTTGTGCTGAAGTAATAGAACCAAAGAGTCCTGGTGAGAGGAGAAATTAAAGAAAACACCCCCTGCTCTCAAAGACAATAAGATTAAAGAATGTCTCAGAGTTTATTGCCTCAAGTGTTGGACTCACTTTTTTCTGTGTGTTTGTTTTTTTCTTTATTACTCATCCCCCTGGGAGGAAGTGTTTGATACAAGTCTGCGACGTATTGATTTTGTTTTATTCCTTTCAAATCTTATGTTTCTTTTTCACTCGGGAAATTGGATACTGGCGTCTAGCGGAGACGAAGGTGTTTGTGTATCGATGCTATTTTCTTTCAACTTGCGTTAGATGCCGAAACATGACCCGGTGTGATTGCCAACACGTCATCTGGTATGGTCATGTTTTGGGTTTCTTTAGTGCCTAAATCTGATACTTCTGCAGGAAAAAATCAAGGAGATGCTGCCAGGATGAGGTCAGCATGTCTTGGGTCTCAAAATACAGCAAAGATCCAAGGGAAGTTTGTATTACGTCATTCACCCACTGACTAACCACACCTAACATGATAGGGACCAACATGCTATATTATTGAGGTGAATGTGGTAACCTCAGTGACCAAGATGGTTTTTATGCAGCTCTTTGGTCGGATGCAACAAAATTCTCCCAAGTTTCTTGACGGACTTCACATACAAAAGTAGAAATTATCATCCCCATCCAACAAACAGCTGCTCTTTGCTCAATCTTTCCTAGGGCTTGATGGCATTCTTAGTCAAGGCCAGGCCAGCGCCTCATCTCTACTGGTCTGGCTGTTTCATTGGCTGAAGCTCTGAACATCCCGCAGTCAACTTCCCAGCATCACTATGACAACAACATATAGTCCAGTCGGTGTCTTCCCATTTCGCCCTTTCCCAATTCGCCCCCTAATGGTTATTGGTTAGGGTTAGCTACCAGTATTTAATGGATTTACTGTTAGGGGGCGAAATGGGAAGGGGCGAAGTGGGAATAAACCAGTCCAGTCCTCACCATGACGACTGACATTGCATCCTAGACTACCCAAAATCCTGGTCACTCAACCTCAGCCCCTAACACAGTACTGCTTCACTAACCAGTCCATCAGCAACAAAAGCTACTGAATGGCACAAGTGCCAGAACATGCCACACTCCACTGGTCCTTATCATCACCTGTTTACCAGTACGAGTCTGTAACCAACACCTCCCAGGTTCTCCCGAGCACACTTCTGTACTTTTCTATTAACTGACTTTTACTGAAGAGTGTTTGTCATTTCTTGACCCTTGTAGTGTTGGTAGTCATTTTGTTGCTGGGTCTGTCGGCTCAACATACTGGTACTCTGTCCTCAGAACATAGCGTGAAAAGATCGATTCCTTCTTGTGTTTTGACCAATGGTATACCAACTGATTGATTGTGGAAGTGTGCATGATGTCGCCACTTGTGATCAATGGGAGTAAAGTTAGTTAAAGTAACAGCCACACTCTATACTTCAGTGTACTTGATAGTACAGGATGGAGCTGTTCCTTCCATTGAGCATGCCCCGACTGATCACAAATGGTGTTACCGCTTTCTATCACTTGAGGGCAGTACCAGAATAGGCGCGAATCCAAGGGGGCACTCCCGGTGCACGGCCCAGCTTTTGGCCAACAAATCTATAAAATCGACCGTGAAATTCTGGAATTTGGAGCAAATCATTGAAATTCACCGCAGGTTTCAATGTTTCTAGCATAGGGCGCCCCCTCTTTTCCAAAATCGTGGATCTGCCCTGCAGAACATGTCAATTTGTCTTTAATGTTGCCGCAGGTTTTACGATATTAGAATCCTGTCCGATTTGAATTTATTGCATCCCATTGGATTTGATTGAAGCAGACGTTAAAGAAGATAATAGCAGACGTCATCATTACTGTCTTGTGCCTTGCAACCTGCGACATTGAACAAACAAAACACGAGGTGACTTATGTTCATTTTGTCTCGGCAAATACGCACGTTGACTCAATGTTCCATCGATGACTTGAACAAACGATATGTCACCGTGACAATGAGATTACATAGGAACAATGGGTTGATGTAATCTTATTGTTGGAGTCGAATTGAGATGTGAAATCTACGTTTTGTTTTGGCGGCGTAGCGTGAAATCTTGTAATGGTGCGAGATTTGTTAGAATGAACCCGACGTACACGATCCGATCGTATCATGCCGAAGTTTCGGGTTGGTAATGACGATTTTTAGCTCACTGGGGTGAGCTATTACGATGGTGCAGCGTCCGTCGTCCGTCGTCGTCCGTCGTCGTCGTCGTCGTCGTCCGTCGTCGTCGTCGTCCGTCGTTGTCCGTTAGCAGGGCACGTTTCGTAACCGCTGGAGCTATTGATCTGAAACTTGGTACATATATACCCCTAGGTCAGATGACCCACGACACCAAGTTTCGGTCCGATTCGACTCTCAGTTTGGCCACCAGGTGGCGGAAACCAAAAACACAAAAAGTACAATAACTCCTGAACTAATGACTAGATCATCTTCAAATTTTTATCATAGGTGTAGCTAATAAGGATACATAACATATATAACGGGTTTTTGATTTGACCTACTTTTCAAGGTCACAGAGGTCAAA
>NMRB01000541.1:176714-255352 GCA_002633025.1 Notospermus geniculatus
AAAATCATCAAAGTGCTGTAACTCAGGAACGACTTGACCCAAAGTGCTCCAATGTGCTATGTGGTCCCCTGCAGATGACCTTTATGTACATGTGAAGTTGCAGCCCGATCGGACATCTAATATGGCCGCCAGGTGGCATAACCCAAAAATCATCAAAGTCTTTTCTGGGAATGACTTGACCCAGATTGCTCATAACTGATATGTACCTCCCTCTGTCATTAGACTATTATGTCCAACCCAGTGAGCACATGGTCCATGGACCATTTCATTTTATCAATTGATGGCTTTGAGTCATCATGACAATGATGGGGTCATTTTCATTTCATTGATGTGAGGAATGAATGGATTTCTATTCCTGACAACAATTGGCTGAGATATTGAACTGCGAGTTGGTGGATGAACACTGCAGCATGGTTGGCAGTGCATTCAGCTTTGCACGATCATTTTGAATCGTGCAGGGATTCTCTGATCCTTCGCTGGTCCTTTGCGAAGGACAAGTCAAGATGTAGAATTTCTTTACCACACTTATATATTGAGCGAGTGCGATGCTGCTCCATTCAACATTTCCAAGGTCACGGAATATCGCAGTGACATATGTGGGATCTTTCTTGCTCGACAGCAGGATTACAGTGATAATTCCTTGACATTGTATCCCTCCAACATTAAACCACGCAATGCTTCAGGAATACATATTGGTATCGGTCATTTGGGGTGACAGATTGGGACAAGTTTGCTTCCCACATTTGAGGGGAAGAGAAATAGGCTGAGCCACTTCATGCCATGAAACCTGGGGTGTAGCTCATGATTCTGGGGGATTACGGGTTCAGTCCGGTTCAGATACGGGTTCAGTCCGGTTCTGATAACTGGGTTTAAGTTCCTTTTACCCCAGAAGCTGGAGAGAAGTTACATGTATCTGTACCGGTAGGCCTACTTGAAGTTGAAGTTGCAGGCTGTGTCTCTGGTTCTTCTCAGATCAGATCTGATCTGCTCTGCTCTGTCCGGTTCAGATAACTGGGTTTAAGTTCCTTTTCCCCCTGAAACTGTAGTTGCCTGTTTTGAAGTTGATGGTCCTCATCCTGACTTGGAGGCAATGTCTCTGGTTCGTCATCTCAGATCTTAATCCATCTTTCGTATAAAACTTCACTGTATCATCATTACCGACATCGGATTGTTTCTCCACCGTCCGCCGCAGGCGTCAACCATTGTCATCCATCTCCGCAAACACAGCTGACATTGCACGACGTCATCCTATCGGAGATCCACCTTTCGATGCCTGTGTCTGTAGCTTGTGAAATTAAAATCTGGCCTCGAGCTTAGAGAGGGAGACTTAAAGATGACAAAGAGACTTCATTGGAGAAACTTAAAAATAATGAAAAAAATATCCCGGTGGACTCCTACTTGATTCGTCAAAATGATGGCTGGGTATTGGCGGAGATTGCCGATTGGACTACAAAGCCCGTCATCGAGGATTGGTGAGACAACTCATATCAGAATCACGATGGCCGATGGATGTTTTATCGATTTTTCTTCAAATTAAAGCTGGGAATTTTTTTGAGGCTTTTCAAGTTTGTGGTAATGAACTTGCCTGTGAGGGCACACGGGGACGTACATCGTACCAAGAGGTCCTCACTGACTCAAACTGAAAGATGAAATTCATCAGTTTTATCAGTCTTTGTTTGAGACATTGACCCCTGGCAATTTAGGAGTTGAACCAATGAGGTGGCTTGGTCTTATCACCTGCTGAAATGTTCCAGAAAAAGGATTGGATGATTACCTCTAGGTTATAGACCTTTCCAACAAAAATGATGGTCCAACATTCTCACCTATAGACGATTCTCAAATTCGTAGATCTGCGCACTTCCGCCGAAATCTCAACCAGAACCTCGATCTGAAACCTGGTGACGTGACGCCATCCATGATTCAGCAATGGACGAGGCTGACGTAACGTCTTCGACGTCACTGTCGTGGGGTTGTCTGCGTCACATCATTCAGTTTCAGACCGAGATTGTGATTGAGATTTCGACGGAACTGCACAGATCTTTGTTGTTTACGTCAATTTGAAAACGGTCTATAGGAAACATTTTCTCTGAACCACCCTGTAGTGTCAGTCATTACCACATAGAAAGTGAAGATTGAACCAAAGTTCACCCAACCTGAAGAGTATCGCATATATCATGATCATCATCATCACGTGGACAACCAGTTTATGAACTCCACAGCATGTTTATCATCAAATCCTTACAAGTTTTCATACCATGTTACGCATTTCAGGCATGAGTGGCGAAAATTGAAAACTTCTTCATGGCTAGATATGTAAACATGGAAATAATTGGCCCTTGACCAGGTTTTCACCCCTGGGAAGGGTGCAACCCTTTATTACTAAGATATTGGTGTTCTCAGAAGGGGTTTGTTTGTCTGTTTACGGCTTTGGAAGTGGTGACTAAGATTTTAGATGTGAGAGGCAGTGAGGGAAAGAAGATACAGTGGCCGATGGGTAGTGTGGAGGCCCACGGAATGAAGGTACCAAGGTGGTGGGGGGATGAAAATGTCTTGGTGGGGGGGGGCTACCACGGTTGCAATGTAGGGGAAAAGAAGGCACTGAGGTGGGGGCAGTGTAGAGGGAAAGGAGGTCATTTGGTGGGGTTGTTTTTGAAACATCCTGTGGTACCAAAAAAGAGAATAATTGAAAAAAATGTTCTGGTGTCCAATGACAATGCTTCACAGCATGATTAGTATCGCCACGGTAACAAAAGACAAAGACGGCTCAAATCCAATTGAAAACACCACAATCTTGAAAATTTGAAAATTGGCAATTTTGAGCTTCCCGACATCTCAAAGGGAGGGAGGCATCATGGGATTGAAACTGTGACATCATCAAAGCGAGCGAGAAACCTCCGATTGTTATTGTGCAAATTTCTATTATTTGTGGACAAAGAAAACATTTGTGGATTCGATCAGGCTTGAGGCTGGCTAATGAATAAATAGATTGAATGCCAATGGCTTAGATTCACCAATATCGTATGTTTTTTGCCGCCAGCTGATGTAACGGTGATAGCTAGATAACGAGGAGGATTCTCCTCTTGGATTTAGAACATGGGTTTAGGTTAGATAACTCCGCAGTGTTCTCCAAATAAATATTTTGCCTGGTGGCCTGCCAGGCTGAAACGACAAGTGGAGATATCTGTTCTGCTCAAATTACTGTGAAGAACAGGATTTCTATATTTATGAACAAGAAAGATCCTGTCTTTGGTAGAATGAACTGCTCCTTGAATTTCCCAGAATGGTTTCGCTCGTCTCAGTGTCATTGTTTATAAATGAGAACTGTACATTTATGTTTTGCAGGAATCTTCAAAGATGTGACGTCACCCGGTCAAGATTGTAACCTACATGTAGTTGCAGAAGATAGGCCTAGGATACATCAATTATTGTGAGTAAAGTTAATATTTCCTATGATGTCACAAAAGCAGGCGCGGATCCAAGGAGGGGGCATCCGGCGCACGCCCCCTTTCGGCCGAAACATCTGTAAAATTGACCGTGAATTCTGAAATTTGGAGCAAATCATTGAAATTCACCGCATATTTCAATGTTTCTAGCACAGTGCGCCCCCTCTTTTCCAAAATCATGGATCCGCCCCTGCAAAAGGTTAACATGTCATATTGTGTCAGAACATGCAGGTGAACACTTTTCCCTCCTCTTCCCGGAGATTCCATACCAGATCAATGAACCCGACGGTAATCGATCCATATCCTGGCCATTCATTGGCTGCCGGAGATGGGTACGAGCCCTCGGGTCAAATTTGACTCAAATTCACATCAAAGTCATGTGCGGATTGCGTCTCGAGTTTTCGCAGTGGGAGTCGTGTTCTGCCTACAATTTTGGTTTGAGTATTAATCTGATTCACCTAAGTAAGTCTTATTTATTGATTTACAAAGAAATAGAAGTGGAATTACGGTGTCGGGTTTCTCTCTTCAATACTGGTTCAAGTTTGCAGCACTCAAGGATACGTGCTGCTTACAAATGAAACAGAATTATACTGTTTGATGGAGGCAGAATATACTGTTTGATGGGGGCAGAATATACTGTTTGTTGGAGGCAGAGTAGACTCTTTGGTGAGGGCACAATATACCATTTGATGGAGGCAGAATATACTGATTGATGGAGACAGAATATACTGTTTGATGGAGGCAGAATATACCATTTGATGGAGGCAGAGTATACTGATTGATGGAGACAGAATATTCCATTTGATGGAGGCAGAATATACCGTTAGATGGAGGTAAAATATACTGTTTGATGATTGCAGAATATACTGTATGATGCGGCAGAATATACTGTTTGATGGAGGCAGAATATTCCATTTGATGGAGGCAGAATATACCATTTGATGGAGGCAAAATATACTGTTTGATGAGGCAGAATATGATGTTTGATGGAGGCAGTATATACCATTTGATGGAGGCAGAGTAATATCACTTGATGGAGGCAGAATACACTATTTGATGGAAGCAGCATATACCGTTTGATGGAGCAGATTATACCGTTTGATGGGGGCAGAATTTATTGTTTGATGAGGCAGAATATATAAGGCCCCATCATCAGCAAGTACTGACGCTGGGCTTTCTTTTCAATTCAAATTCTGTTCATACCTGCCTCCTTTCTAATAAATCTTAAAAAACGGTTGAGCCGCACCGTGCTCATCGGTTGACCTGATGCGTTAAATGATGTGAAAAGTTCTACCCATACCACCAATTAAATCAACCCTGATGAGACCAGATCATTAAGAAGTTGGGTAAAAGTTATGTGGTCTTATAACATGGTCATTAATTAATGCTACACAAACAAGGGTCTAATGATCCGTTAATACGCCTCAGGGCTGGAACTCTCCCAGGTGGAGGGAAGAAAGATGACAGACGGCATTGTTTTCAGTGGCGGATTTTTCCGAATGGCTGACTCTGACTTGCTGTTGCATTGTGGGAAAACAAACCTAATCAATTAGGCATGTCAATTGATTGAACATGAATGAGTAGCCCTAAGGGTCTCGAGATTCAGAAGCAGGGGTCTTGCTGTGTGAGGGATTCAGACCAGACGTTGATATGGGTCGACTTGGTGCCCAGTTTGAAGTGTGACCTGTGACCCTTTCTAAAGGAACCTCGGGAGTTCTAGGTGATCAAAGGGTGACTCTTAATCATTCGTGGGATAGGTGGTGTAATCAGACAGTACAGAGCACAATTGACCTACCTTTGTCCACGTACTTTCCGTGTGCGTCACGTGGAATGTACACTCAATTTCATTGCGTGTGGTACGGGTACATCACACGCCTCGTCCGCAAATGGTGCAACGTTTTCACTGCCTGCGTTCCAAGGCATCGTGCGACATCCGCAGGAGATACAAGGATGGTACATGCATGACTCGGCACATGGTACACATATGGTATGCGATGCGGAAGGTCTGTTAATTGTCCCCCGGAGCCCTCGGAGGGGGACTTGAAAATACCGGCCGTCCGTGGGCCTCTGCCGCTCGGCGCTCGCCGCTCGCCGCTCGCCGCTACTAGTCCCTTCCGCTCTATAACTTAAGAACGACTGATGATTTTGGATTCATATTTGGTGGAGGGATGTATCATGGGCCAAAGGTGTGTCGCGTGAAAGAATCGGCCAAATCCGATTCTCCACTTTGCCACCAGGGGGCCGAAAGCCAAAACACAAAAACTGCGATCACGCCTTTAATACTGAATGGAATTTCACGAAATTTTTATGGTAGGCTCATCTAGCACGGGTACATAACATATCGTACGGGTTTTCAATTTAATTCATTTTTCAGCCCTCTAGGGGGCGCTTTGTAAAAACCACATAAGTTCCCTTCCGCTCTGTAACTTCTGAACGACTGAAAATTTTGGGTTGATATTTGATGGGGGGATGTACCATGGGCCAACGGTGTGTCGCGTGAAAGAATCGGCCAAATCCGATTCTACACTTTGCCACCAGGGGGCCAAAAGCCGAAACACAAAAACTGCGATTACGCCTTTAATACTGAACAGAATTTCACAAAATTTTTATGGTAGGCTCATCTAGCAAGGGTACATAATATACTCTGCGGGTTTTCAATTACATTCATTTTTCAGCCCTGTAGGGGGCACTTTGTAAAAACCACATAAGTTCCCTTCCGCTCTGTAACTTTGGAACAACTGAAAATTTTGGGTTGATATTTGGTGGAGGGATGTATCATGGGCCAACGGTGTGTTGCGTCAAAGAATCGACCAAATCTGATTTTCCACTTTGCCACCAGGGGGCCAAAAAGCCGAATCACATAAACTGTGATTGTGCCATTAATACTGAACGGAATCTTCAAAATACATGCCTGTCCGACTTGCACCCGGGGCGACGGGGGACGTTCAATGCTGTGCTTGTTGTACTGTAGTTTTGGTCAGGACACTTACCTTGCATCAAAAGCAGTAGCGGTTATAGAGTTTCATTTAGGCCTGTTGTAACTTGGCCGAATTTAGATATTAGCCAATAGCTGTCCTTCTATCATCCCCAACATGCACCGGCCAAGAGGATGAACCCAGCAGTGGCTGTCACTTATGACCAGTACTGCAGTACAGCCACATCCTTTGAGGGTTAACATTCTAGTCTCCTGTCCCCATCCTGGTTTTATCTCGCGGTGCACAACAGTGGCTGTCACTTATGACCAGTACTGTAGTACAGCCACATCCTTTGAGGGTTAACCATTCTAGTCTCCTGTCCCCATCCTGGTTTTATCTCGCAGCGCACAACAGTGGCTATCACTTATGACCAGTACTGTAGTACAGCCACATCCTTTGAGGGTTAACCATTGTAGTCTCCTGTCCCCATCCTGGTTTTATCTCGCGGTGCACAACAGTGGCTATCACTTATGACCAGTACTGTAGTACAGCCACATCCTTTGAGGGTTAACATTCTAGTCTCTTGTCCCCATCCTGGTTTTATCTCGCGGTGCACAACAGTGGCTGTCACTTATGACCAGTACTGTAGCACAGCCACATCCTTTGAGGGTTAACATTCTAGTCTCTTGTCCCCATCCTGGTTTTATCTCGCGGTGCACAACAGTGGCTGTCACTTATGACCAGTACTGTAGCCACACCCTTTGAGGGTTCAGGGTTGACCATTCTAAGTCTTTTCACCCATCCCATTATAATCTCATTGCGCACAGCAGTGGCTGTCACTTATGAATAGTACTGTAGTACAGCCACATCCTTTGAGGGTTAACCATTTTAAGTCTCTTGTCCCATCCTGGTTTTATCTCGTGGCGCACAACAGTGGCTATCACTTATAACCAGTACTGTAGCCACATCCTTTGGGGTTGAGGGTTAACCATTCTGAGTCTTCTCACCCATCCTGGTATAATTTCATAGTGCACAGCAGTGGCTATCACTTATGAATAGTACTGTAGTACAGCCACATCCTTTGAGAGTTAACCATTCTAAGTCTTCTGTCCCATTCTGGTATGATCTCGTGGCGCACAACAATGGGTATCACTTATGAGCAGTACTGTAGTACAGCCACTTTCTTTGAGGGTTAAAAATTGTAAGACTTCAGGGCGATCCCAGTATAATCTATGACATCAGAGTCATGCCATCATTAAAATTCTCATACACCCACTGGAAGAAAAACTCATTTTAATCCAATTCCAGAGATACGGGTTGGTTAGGAAATCTTACATGTTATAACCTCTCTCACTTATACTGCTTCTCATTAGTCAGATTGGAGCTTTTTACTTTTACCCTTTTGATAAAACGCCTGCTGAGTATTTCTCACAAAAAATTCCCAGGAATGCGGGGGATGGAACAACTTGCTGAATTCAATACAGTGTGGCTTTAAACAAACACCTTTTATGAATGGGGAACCTAGCCCATTGCCTCAAACTGACATCCCGGTCCTGATCAATTTCCCACACAAAAGGCATCCATTGTATAGGACCGGGGTTCAGTGTGCTGCCCTCTATCGTGGCTAGGATCTCCATTGGGATGTTACAGACTGATGATGAACCATCAGTGGTGCAGTTTGCCTCTCTGATGATAGGTGGCAGCACTGTGTGCTTTCCTACCTCTGTGGACATGTAACATTACCTGAGGAACGTGATATATGTCTAAACCTTTATGTAACCTTACTTCAGTTCAAAATCAATGTTTACCTTTCAAACTGTTAATTTAAAATACTTATGTTTCCTCCTATAAATCAATAAATGTTGTGTTTTTCTGAATGATGGTGATGTAAACCGTCGAAGAATATATAATTACAGGCAATGAAAAAATGTTCTTAAAATGAAAACTTTGAATGTCAAAATTCTGTCTGTACCGTCAACCAAGATATTTTATTAGCATTTTGTTACATTGATTATCTCACAAAGTTTATTCAAAATATAAACTTGAATTTCAAAAATATTTCAATTTATTCCCAGGTTTTAGATCTGCGCTGCAGTACCCCACCTATAATCACCAAATTCCGTGTATAGGTAGCTCATGATGAAAGATTGGTTTCCTATGCCCGCTGTACACGATCAAATTTTTCATCCAATTTTTGTTGGAAATTCAGGTTCCAGCCTATTGGGGCTTCAATTATAAACCCGTATGTAGGCCTTTATTGAGCATATTCAGAAAATTGGATGAAAAATTTGATCGTGTACAGCGGGCATGAGTGTGCTCGACCTTGGGACTTAATCATGAAATCTTGGCTACATCCAAACTTCTTGATCTAGAGACATCAAGCTTGCCATATAGGTACCACAAGACAACTAAACTTGCCCTAGAGACATAAAGCTTTCCTCATATAGATACTTATGACAGCATTTTTTAGTGGCACATTCCAACTTTGTGTTAAATTCTTGTTGTTTTTCGCCTTTCAGTTCCGATATCAAAATAACAGTGGAAATGAACAATGTATAAAACGATAAGATCGACTTCAACTGTGAAATCGATTGTCATGTGAGTGTTTGCCACTCGATGACTTTGAAGTCAGACGTCACATTTCTTCTGACAAGTCTGACATTTTGGAATTGTGAGACCAATATACAAGTTTGATAAACATCAATCGATATTTGGAACTTTACATCATTTTGACTCCTGATATCGAATATGTATCGGGTGGTTTTAGCAGGGTGTGAAATTTTCACTTGATTCTGAACTCTGCTGCACACGCAGTGAAATAATGTGACAATGGAGTTCAAACCCACTGCCACAGAGGTGACAGTTAGCGATGTTTTCACTACACCACTCTGACGGCTCTTTGACATTTGTAGCTTTACTTTATATCCGCTTTAGAAATATTACTATTTTTCGTCCATGTCGAGGAATTACGGGGAAAAAGTTCATAAAAATGCACCAAATGTGTCTGACATATTCAGCATTAGACTTTATTCATATCAAACAAATATGTTTTTCCGTTAGATTCGAACGGATAATAATACATAACACAATAACTACATTAGATGATAGAGTTACGTCACTTTTTCTATTTTCTCGTGAATAAGGCTGTTTCTATCTCAGATATAATCGCTGCATCATATTTGCTGTTTTTCTAATTCCGTGAATATGTTTGAGTTATTGGCCAGATAGTTTGGTGGATGGTGAAATTCTATGATCCAGATGTAGCTGTTGGTATTACTTCAGGCCTACAATTTCACGTAAGTGGTTAGGCTTTTGTTCAATAAAAGCCGAAATACTTATGCGGAACTGTAGGCCTAGTTCAACTAGGCCTACAGTTCCACATGAGTGGTTAGGCTTTTGCTGAACTAGGCCTACAATTCCACATTGTTGTATCATGCCTGCGGTTCAACATAAGTGGTGAGGTCTTTGTTGTACTAGCCCTACAGTTCCACATAAGTGATTAGGCATTGTTGTATCAGGTTGTGGGCCTACAGTTCCACATCCATCCCAACCTGACCCTCCCGTCATCAACTTGACCTAATACTTGATTGTTCATTTGTTCTTATCTCAGATGACTTAGGGGTTAAGCCATCCTTCATCTGTTAATCCCCAAGGGGCAGAATAATAAGTTAGAATTCAGAATATCAATTTTTTATCGTCGAAGATTTCTTTAATTTGCTTCATTTTCGCTATCTTTTCACCTTGAGGGTTATCATTCACAATCAGTTACCATAGTAATAACACATTATTCATAAATCCAGTTATCTCGATGGAATGAGTTGAGTTTGTTGGAAAGCTGGGAAAAACTGTGGAATTTGTGATAATAGGATGTTATTGTGGGCTTAGACTTGAAGCAAGAACGAGATTGCTATGTGGAAAAAATCAGGATGGGGAAAAAATCTGGATGAAGGCTGTTAGCTTCCAGGGTAGTCAGTCAAAATCAACATCCTGCATCCTCCCATAGCAGGGGTTTTTACCTCGCCCCTCTTCATCCCTGTACAAGCATATGAAGAGGAGTGAGACCAAAGCCCTGCTATGGGAGGATGTACCGAGCTCCTCCAGCCATGAGCCCACTCCATTAACCAAAACTGCATTTTGGTTGAAATATGATATTTTTGGTGAAATTGTCTTGGAAATGGTTTAAAAGAGAGATATTGATCCTGTGGTGGATGGTCGATGAAAAACTTTGTGTGGAATGAACGCTTTATTTGTCAGCTGGGCATAACTTCCCTGAAAATGTTTCATGGCTCAGAAAACTTCAGCCCTGGTTTGGCAGAATTAATATCCAGTGCCACCACAAAGTTGCAAAAAAACTGCACTTCCTGTGTATGTTCATTTGATCATTTAGAGGCCAGTGAGGCAAAGAGACTTGCCCAAAGTCTCACGCCCAGTGGGATTCGAACCCGGGATCCTCTGACCGCTATACCCGAACCACTACACCACCGTAGCTTCCACATAACCAGGGCCTTAGACTTACTGGTACTCTGTTCCATAATTGTAAGATGACCGTGATGATATTTGTTTCATTACAGGCGCCATCTTTCCCGTGGAGATGTCCCGTGGAGATGTCCCGTGACTGTGGTGAGAAGATGAAGGGATGACGTAGACGGTAGGAAGCAAAAGATGTATTTACGGTTTAAATATTGATGAGAATATTGAAATCATCACTGAATTGACTTCCTTATATTTGTGCCACATTTCATCATGTTTTGGTGAGGAACATGTTGTATGTGGTACAATACTCCCTCTAGTTTACCCCTAGTCGTCGTCCCCATCACTCCAGGGTGTGAACAGGGGACTTGAAATCTCGATCGTTCGTGTTGCGTCGGTCCATTGGTACGTGTGTCTGTCAGTACGTGGTCCGTCAGTACATGCGTCTGTCCATGAGCCAATGTCTTTTGAGCCAGATAACTTGACAGTGACCTAACTTATAAGAGTCCATATTTAATATGTGGTTGTAGGTTGGTATGTATAGTCATTGACATAAGTTTATCTACACCTGCTACCTTGAATATTTCAAATACTACTGGGCACCACATGAAAGTATATAACCTTGGTCATATTTCTGCATCAAAAGTTTGGAAATTTGGAAATATCATAATTATGTAATAGCTCATTAGAAAACCCCCTAAAAATCAACATTTTTATTATGGAATTTTTTTTGGACTTTTGTTGCAGTTTTGATAGAATGGAACTTTCTAAGGATTTTGGGCTTTGTTTCATCAAAATATCTCAAGTGGTTGCTGAGATATTCGTGATTTTCGTGTTTTTCAGGAAATTTTGATGTCATTAGTTAAAGCTAACCTCAGAATATGGGCTTACAAAATTTTGGAGTTTTTTGCTTTAACTGGGCCGAGATATTCATATTTTCGGAATATCAAAATGTTGATATGCTAAACTCTTTAACTTAAGACAGCTGTAACTTCCAACCAGTTTACGCTGAAAGTTCCAAAACTTCATTCTCCTACGTTTCTAGGTGAGCTCTGTCTACTAATATCAAAATTTTTTTGAAAAATTGGAAATTCTCAAAATATCGAAATTTTGATAATCTCAAATATCTCAGCAACCACTCAAGATATTTTGACGAAACAAAGCTCAAAATCCTTAGAAACTTCCACTCTATCAACACTGTAACAAAAGTCACAAAAAAAGTCCATAATAAAAATGTTGATTTTTAGGGGGTTTTCTAATGAGGTATTACATAATTATGATATTTCCAAATTCCCAAAAGTTTGATGCAGAAATATGACCAAGGTTATATACTTTCATGTGGTACAAACCGTGTTAAAATTGGCCCAGTAGTATTTGCAATATTCAAGGTAGTAGGTGTAGATAAGCTTATGTCAATGACTGTACATGAAGGTATGTGGAAAAAATCCCCCCCAGAAAAAATCCCCCATGGAAAAAAATCCACCCAGACCCCCCTGGAAAAAAATCCACAATTTGGTGAAGTTGAAAAAAACCCTGGAAAGAATCCCATTTTTGGTACAGTATAGGAAAAAATATGTCTAAAAATTGGTAAAACCTCTGGCACTTTTATAATGGTTAACCCTCTTATCACAGAGGATTTCCTGCATGGCCTAGAGATTGGCATATTGGCCTTGCAGATGAAATTACAGTTGTTGAACATTATTTTGAGTTGAGTGGGTATTACACCCTGCTCGAAGGTCAGTGCCACATTTTCACAACTCGCTACAAAGCCTACTTCCACCAGGAATCATTGGGCCTTGACCAGACTTATCAAGGACAATAGGGGTAGGCCTATTTGAATAGCTGACTAATTGTGACCTTGACCATTGTGTGTCAAGGCCTTGTAAGGTTAATAATTCTGTGGGGGTTCAGTTGTGTCCTGGCAGGGCTTAACCTTGGTTTGGGAAGATAGGTAAGTGTGTGCATCCTGTTTTGGGTAATAATGCCCAAGATTAGGAAGGGCTGTATAAAGTGTGTTTTGGGTGTTAACTCCTCGGATTAAAGAGGACTTTGTATTATATGATATGAATGAATTTAGAGTAATATCTGGTAAAGTGTCTCTGGCACCCCTTCCCTATCAATGATCATTCTGCCAAGGAGTTCAGAAATGTGTCACTGGGTTTAGAATTTATCTCGCCTACAACATTATATTATTTTCAGAGTGTCCGCCAGACTAAGGGTACTATGCTAGTACCCTCAAAGGAACAGAAAAGGGCCATTTTCTTTAATTTCATGGGATTTTTGCTGGAGTTTGAAGGAATTATTATCTTTACCGGGTTATATTAGAAAAATGTCCATTTTGGTCCTCCATCTGTTGATATTTATCAGATGATATGAATATTTAATACTGCTATAATTGCGTGTTCTGTTGGAATTTGACGTCAAATTATCAATTACATCAGTAATGAATCGTCCCGTGTCCTTGAACATGCTCTAACATGCTTCATACTGTTAGCTCCATTATTTAGTGATGGATGTAATTTCACAAAATGGTCAAAATATGACTCTTATTATACTGTAGATCCCGTATTTTCAACCACCAGAATTTGTCCAGTGATTTCTCCTCTGTCCTTGAACATGCTCTAAACATGCTTCATACTGTTGTTCTTGTTATTAAATCAACAAAAATAAAGGTAAAAGGAATTAAATTTCTAGGCAGGGTTATTCCCAGATACTGTTAATTCCGATATTTTTAATGATGGCTATAATTTCATGAAATGAAGAAATTATGCTACTGTAGATCATGTATTTTTAGGTCCAAAAAAATTGACAAAATTCTCTGTTTAAATATAAGAAAATGAGTTATTTGCCAGCGTTGATGATCACAGGAATTCCCACTAAAACTACTGATGAGGAAAGTGCAATACAATGTTTCAATTGTGGTAACAAGGGACACCAGCCTCATTAAAGTACATTTTTGTGATGAAATCCCATTATATTTGGAGCAGATGTTTCTAGCCCAATGCATGCACACCTCCTAGCGAGCCAATCAGTCGCTGGCACCCCTAGTCGGCTAATAACTATGCACAATAGACTACGCTAAGCAGTCTAAGCTGCCACCCCTTTATCTGATATGGACGCGGCTGGTAATAGCATTCGTTCTGTGTATTGATTCTAGTGTGTTACTTTGCAGAGAGCATATCATAGGAAAACCATGAGAAGGATTTTTAGCTGAAATGTGGAAATCACTGCCCATTTTTGGCAAAACAATGGGCACCATCACAAGGACTAAGCAGGCAATTCTCCTGAATTTGCTATCTGTTTGGATTTGTTTGTGTTTCCAGACTGGAAACACGAAGGCTTCTTCGACAAAGTTGGATATCTGTAAGTAACGTCTGCTCTCCATTGTCATGTACTCTCTATAATGTATGTATGTAGTGACTACTGAGCACTGTGTATCAATCAAACCATGGCTAACCTATCCTACCGTCGATATGAATCAAAATGGGCAATTTGGTGAATGGAATACATTCATATTTTTAAAAACCGCCCATCCTACTGCCAACGCAAGGTCGTTTAAATGTCTCAAATGTCTTTGTCGTGTGCGGTCAGCTATTTTGGGTTGTTTTGTCTCTGACAAAAGCATCTATGTTGTTGGGTGCGTCCACATCAAGATGACAAAATCATGCTAAATTAACATTTTAAATGACGAATTACGATAAAAACGGTAATTTGAGGTTATGACGTGGTATTGTCTTTGGTGCATTGAAAAAGAATCTGTGCAGATTTCATGAAAAAAATCTGTTTTTAATGTGTGAAATCAGAAAAATTTTGTTCTGCATCAGCGATGGTTGTGAAACATGGATTCCTTTTTGCTAGTGAATCAGGGATTCGGCGTCCATTACGATGGGATTGTATAAAAAAAGGATTCTACTGCCGGAATTCAGTGATTCTAGTCCTGGATTTATCAGCAACAACATGGAGGATCGCGTTTCGATAAATTCTCTTTCCCTGGATACACGCACGGAGGCTACGGCAACGGAGAGGTTAGCGCCGCGATATTGATGTAGCGGGTTGGCATAAAATGTGAACATTGGATTTATAAGCCAGCTGCGTTCATGCATGGATCTCCCCACGCTTCATTTCTACTGATGCGGACAAAGATTTTTCTGATTTCAGACATGCAAATTTGCATAATCCAGTTTGTAAATAAACCGTGTAAACACGTTATTAGAATCAGTGGCCTTTCAGCTGTTTAATGCAGACAAGCTGATCCCTGGTTCAGATGCATGAAAATTCAATGAAGTTTGATGTGAACCGTGCTCAGTGGTTACAAAAATGTCTTATATATCACCAAATCATATTATATCATGTTTTTTTCATGTCGTTTCATTCCATAGATCTAGGAATCTCTCGTATTGCGGATATTCATTTCATTGATAAGAATTTTGATGATCGCGCCATTTGATAACCTTTCATTCATCATGTTTGTCTGTTCTTATCAATGTAGGCCTATGTCATTCATTCTCGTGGTGCAAAGTCTTCATATTTCTGGAGGGTTGGTGGTATTTGTTACCCGACACAGCAAAATGAGTCGGAATGCGCACAGAAGAAGACCCAACATGTCCAAGGTGACACCAACGGTTTGTTGATTTCAGGATTGTCTGCCCATTGTGAAATTTGACTTTGTCGATTTCTGAACTGTTGTCTGGTTGTGGTGGTGTCACTTCGGTCTTCTTCTGTGCGCATTCCGACTCATTTTGTTGTGCCGGGTCACATTTCTCTGTCCTTGAAGATCATAAAGGACGGTGTGGTCATCTAGTCTGTTCAGCATTTGGTGAAAAATTGGTCGGCAGTGCCAGGGTTGACAATTCACCTCCCTTAAGTCTTAGTCATTTGAAAAGTGTATCTTTGGGACTGTCAGAATGTTAATTACAAGGTCCGAACAATGATTGTATTTTGTGCGAAGGCCTCTTGGGAAGTGAAAGTCTCCACACATTGTGACTCATGTCTATAAATAGTTGTCGGCTATAGTTTCGATGCTTAGCAACTAGAAGCTGTAGGGAGGATGGTACAGGCAGCATCTCACAGGGGCAGATGCTCCCTCTGATCCCAGGATAACAGGGTTGTTACATAATCTGTCTGTAAAGTGATATTTGATCAGGTCTGAAAGTGGAAGGTTGGAGTTTGAAATCTAAGGCCTCTGTCTGCTTCAATGAATTAGCTGTTGCCATGGTTACTGCTAAGGTTGCCTGGGGCATTCTTGGACTTTGGCTCCTTCTGCATCTTGGCTGACATTACTTACTCATAATTCCTGATGATACTGTTGTAGGCCTACTTGGTTGAAATCGACGGTAGGTTCTAAACCTTGGAACCATGAAACCATGAAACCACCCAGGAAACTATGGAACCACCCAGAAAACCATGAAAATACCCAGGAAACCATGGAACCACCCAGGAACAACCCAAAATATCCTTATTCTTAAACATGACATGACATTAGCTATTTTCCAATTGCTATGGAGGTAAAAAGCATATTGTATGATTATCATCAAGCACAGAGGGTGTGTCACACCTTGGATGAGGCATACCATCCCAGTCCAACACAACATGACTGTGCTGATACTAATGCATAATGCAAACATGCTGGTCTCAGTTATTTTATGCTATTGATGGTGAACACTAGTGTAAACAAATCATAATTAGCCTTCTCAGAAAGATTAGCCTTCTCAATATAAACAACGAGGGGTCACTAAGGTTCCCAGAAACTAGCGCAGAGCTGACTTCATAGTTGACTTCAGAGTTGGCAAGGAGTCCGAACACCAGGGTGCCCTGGATGATTACCTAAGAATAAGATTGAATCTGCAGCTAGAGTCAAGAGCATCAAGAGTGCAATATCATGATGGCTGTCATCATAAAGACATCAAGACATTGATGTCTTTATGCTGTCATGTATTTAGGCCTAAAACCACTTGACCTGCGCGGTTGTTTGTGAGGATACAGTCAGCTATTGTTTAAGGCTATGTCTAACAAGCACAAAGTAGTCCATCACTTCGTTTTGTCATTTCGTCATTTTGCTGTTTTGAAAAAGCCGGATAAAAGTATAATTTTGGGTGGTTCCATAGTTTCCTGGGTGGTTTCATGGTTTCATGGGTGGTTTCATGGTTTCATAGTTCCAAGGTTTAGAACCTACCGAAATCGACACAGTGGATGCTGTTGTTTTGCATGAAAGCGACCGAGACCCTGGGGGTCAGATAAAAACCTGGATCATCTTCCTCTGTTCTCTCATTCCCACCTGCTATGGATAATCTCTCACTGTTTCTTCAGCATTCTTATCTCATGGTGTTACCATGGTAACTGGTCAGTGGAACTCATAAAAATGCTGGACATCGGTCAGGCGAGGATCAGCCTTCTTTTTCCGATGAGAATTATCTCTCATTTTGTTGAGAAAAATGAAAAGTTTGTATCTTCACCTGAACTTAATAGATTATCTTGGATCCAGTTTCCAACGGTTACGAGTTACTCAAAAACTGAAGCATATTGGTAAGCCTCGGGATGAATTTACGTTTTTAAATATTCGCTCAGATTTTGTTATGGCTGGTTTTGTTTGAACATATGGATGTTGAATTTGAACAGACTGCCTCATAAACCTGGGATATTCTGCTTGTTTTTGCCAATGTTTACATGTAGCTTATGTTTTAAAAACGTGTTAGGGGAAGCCATTTGGGTTGAGTGGTATCTGTGCTCTTTAGGAACTTCAGTAAGCCTACATTTTGTGTTTCTCTGTACTTTGCCAACCTAAACCCCTGGGACACTGATGTGTCCACTGTGCCACTGTCACTGCCATTGTTTAATCATAATGAGCAACATAAAAGTACAAGGTTCACAGTAATAATGCCTGATAACTGTCATCTACTGTGTAAACACTGATCATAAATTCCATATTTACTTAAGACAGTGTTTTCAGGGTAATTATCATCAATAATGCTGATGGCATTCTCAAGTACCGTTTCGGGTTGTTTGTAGGGAAATCATCCGTCTACGTATTATATATGCGGGTCTGGCCATCAAAAATGATCTTTGTTGGTTTGGATGTTGCTGTCTTTGGACAATGGATTTATCTACACGTTTTTTTTGAAACGACAGTCTATGCGGCAACTTGTTACCTTGTTTCGCGGCACTACAGGGACCATTGTTGAACTTCCAGCCCTCTCAAGGGGCACGGATGATTCATGGGTCACATCCTTGAGTCACCATGTTATATCACCGACAATACCCCTCTTCCTGCCTGGTGTTCTGTCCCCGGTGCTGCCTGTGTGGTCGAACACTCTAATGTCAGACCATGGTCCTCTTCAACGACTAAATATAAGAGAGGATGGGTCAGCCGAGTCCAGTAAACACAGACACAATGGGACAAGATGATTTTGACTCATATCAGGATCTCTTACCAGGATTTGTCTCCGATTGTTTAGTGATAGTGTTGTTCTTGATGGCCCTTTTAGAGGTCCTAGTGGTCCTATTCATCATCTATAGAATACTTTTGATGTTCAGTTTGTTAGACGATTTATTGCCCCTGCCCCCCCCCCCCAATGCAAGATGTGTCAAAGTTCCTGATCTGTCAGATGATGGGATGATATTCAATGGTGAGCTTTGATAAGCTATTGCAAGTACTCCACTTCAGCCTCAAGGTGAAGGGTCTGCAAGGACCCCATTCTCAAATTCATTGTTATTAAGGAATAACAGGTGTGGATTCAGAGGGGGGTACACCAGGCGCGTGCCTCCCCTTTTTGCCAACAAATCTGTAAAATTGACTGTGAAATTCTGGAATTGGGCGCAGTTTTCAATGTTCCTAGCAGAGTGCGCCCCCTTTTCCCAAATCTTGGATCCGCCCCTGAATTATAATGGGCCTCACCCTAAGATGACATCTCTTTCATTGTCTCTCTGACACTCCTGATTGTCCCTGGCAGCTCCTGTTTCCTTCTGCACGACTCGTTATAATCCATAGTGCTGTATAAAAGTATTCAGATCTTGATTTTAAAATATTATAACAAGAAAACCATTGCTTTATATCCGCCTCCATTATGAATGCAGAATGTTCATATTCCAAACACAAAACAGCCTCCAGTCAAGTCTTCCTGTATATATTTTCCATAAAAACTCTCGTGTGTAAAATACTCTCTGGTAAAAAGGAAAAGTGTAATAGTTCGCTCCTGGATGAAAGATCCAGTTGCCATGGGAACGACTAGGCACTTTTATGGTGGAAAATCTCTTTGCCTTGATAAGCCAGATGTAATAAAGTTACACAAAGGCAATCCTGTTTGCCGGTGGTGGTTTTCGATAATGGAATGTCAGAATTGTTCCCTGCCGAGAGCGAGTGAATTGATATTTAACCCTTTGAGAGTTTTTTGGTGAGAATTCTCAACAACATGGATTACTTTGTGAAGCTGGTGATACGCATTGGAAGTGCTCCTTGAGAGCTTTCCAGTGAGTGTCATGTCCTTTGGAGTTAAGGCCGGGTTCACATAGAGCTACACCTACACGGACACGGCCTGCAAACAAAGGTTTCATGGTCATGAACCCTTTGTGAAGCCATTGTTTGCTGGCATATCCGTGTACTGTGTAGCTCTATGTGAACCCTGCCTAATGATTTGATATGAAGATGGCGTCATAGTGCAAGCTCTGAAGGTTTAAAAAGTGCTTCCCAATTTGTGTTTTTGTCTGTGATACAGACTTCAATTATCATAGAAAGAAAACAGACATACAGCAAAATAGATATAATTAAGGCCATTAGTAATTAAGAGTTTTTATATAACCACCGCCAACTTTATGTCCCCAATCTGACCTATATCTGCTACGACCATCTGACTCTGATGTTCAGCGAGTAAATGGCTTCAAATCCATCAAACTCAATGCAAATGAACATCCTGGCAAGAATGGACAAATTTAATGGCGATATTATCGCTGCTGTAAAACCTGCTTGTGGACACTGCAATGCACTGTGGGAGTTATTCACCGCTTGAATTATTCAATGCCGTCATGCTCTACGTTTGGTTTGAAGCATGGGAATGCTGAAGACGAGTTCGTGAAAGGTTTTGTGCTGCTGGGAGTCGGTGGTCACCATCTCATCAATCTGCAACTTTGTGTTCAGAATGGAAAGTGGTGTGAATGTGAATGAAAATGTGGAACTGAGGCTGACTGGGGTGATTCACTCGCAACGGATTCATTGCCTGCATTACCAATAATGCATGGAGGTTGTGATGGCTGACCATGTTTCTGTCAGCTTGTGAGAAGTCAACTTGCGAAAGAATGAGCGTTTTCGTTAGCGCAGACAATGGCGGCCTCACATACCACCTCACTGATCTCTCCAAATGAGATCTCTGGAGGTGTTCTGAACATGAAATAGAAACGGGTTTCTAAGGTGAAAGCTGCAGCTTCCTACTGGATTTGAACCCACATACCCTCGCATTAGGCATCAATCGCCAGCACTAACGGGCAGCTGTGGTTTCCAGGTGGCCTTCAGTTGGCCATTGTGGAAAATCATGTTGGAGAATGTAACATCACAATCCTTCATTAATTACTACACTAATTACACATTTAAAACACAATTATCTGGTGGAGGCCTCATTGATCAGAAGGACATATTTGTTGGCATCCTGCTGTCAACTGGAAGCATGTCCTGTGATCATTCGTAAAATGCATCGTTTAGTCATAGTTTGACAAGGGTATTGAGTAATATTTGACAAAAGCGTTAATGGTAATAGTCTGTCATGTCTGTGCACGAGAATACTTGTGATGTCATTACGAGGCCCTGGGACATCATCACAAGGCCCTGGGACGTGGCATTGGTGGCCCCTGGTCCTCATTTGGCAAATTAAGAAATTAGGGTCAGGGCAAACCCTATCCTGTTTACCACGTAAATTACCTTATGTCGACACATTTATTATGGCGGCCTTGTTACTTTTTGCGACTGATTATGGCTGCATATTGTTTTGGTTTTTGGCTGAAGCTAGTTATGACAGTAGCTCCAGATATCATGGCTGCTAGTTCATGATGTTACCAATGCTTTTGCTTAGGATTTGCACAGCAATATCCAATGTAAATGTACTGCAAAATGTGAAGTAAAAGCATTTGCTACCTTTTATGAATACCAGCCTACGGCAAAGGGGTTCAAGGTGTTGCTGGGGCAGACTTTACCCCCTCCCCCCGCAGGCCATGATTTTAGGAGCCTGACCTCGTCTGCTGCTTATAGGCTACTCAAAAACATGTTATGATTGAATTTTGATTGAATTTGACTCGCTTTTCGATATCCCGTATCAAAGTACTGCGCCAGAGTGACGCCAACTTTGTGAATGACGCGATCACATTTTCGATATATCTAGGCCTCGTGTTAAATGTTTAACCAAGCACCCGCCTGCCCGCATGTACTAGAAAAGTACATGCATCATGAAAAAAAAACAGCATTATAATGACAATTGGTGTGTTATAATGGAATATGAAGCAGTATTTGTATAATAACCAGCCAGAAAGTATATTAGGGTGATGGGAATTCTTGTTGGTAATCAACACCCACATCTCAGATGCATTGAAATTGGAATTGGATGTTGTATTGGTATCTAGACTATACTTCGTCATACATTGGCCCTAGTCATTTGAATATATAGGCCAAGTTGAGTTGTGATGGTGGATACAGGCACAGGCTCTCAGATGTCGAGATTGATGTGGTACATACTTAAAAAAAACATTCTCTATTTTATACAAAACTGAGTAGATGGTGAAAATGATGTGACCCTGCATCCCCATACAGGCCATGGTGATACTCCAAATCTTGGCAATTTTACCCAGGTCGGCGGACCAGTACTTGTGCACCAAAATCATGATTGGATCAAAATTTTTGCTCGACTTAGATTTTCGTTATGTAACACAGCATCTGTTGCTGTTGTTTTGTTTTTTTATCCATCTGGGAATAATTAACCAATTAATTAACCAAGCAATCTGTTAATTAGTCCCTGAATAAACGATACTGGTGGCCATGTTTGTTTGGACTGTGACACCTGCCAGCCCTGATGACTCAGTCAGGGTATTATGTAATGTTATATCTGAAGCCGTCATACATGTTGCAATACCCACAGACTCCAGTAATTGCCTGAAGTAATGTCATTATTGGAATCGCTCATGTTACAACATATGGCCCAACTGGATGGTTTCTTTGTCATTTCCACGTAAATGTATATAACAAATTGATTTTCTGACAGCATGATTCCATTGAGAATTCATATTTTTTGCATCAAAAAATGCTCACGTCATTCCTGATCATGCTTTACATCATTATGTAATACCATCATTATGTAATACCATCATTATGTAATACCATCATTACATTCTGCCCAGAAATCATATTTTCTGCATCCGAACATTTCATATCATTCTTGGCCAAGAATAAATTTCTTGCCTTATTTGGTTGGTTATTCTATGCTACCAACATTCTGAGCGTAAAAAAGCTGTCATGCCTAACCCTTTGAAAGGCGGGCATGGTAATGCACACTGCATGTTGTGTGCCTTCACATAGTGTTACGTTGAAGCCTTCGTGACTATATTATTCTTTACACGATGCAGACATCACCGATATATTGGTGGTAAATCGACTCTCGTACATGCGTGTGTTTTATGCGCTGTAAAAGTATCGCGTTGTCAGGAGAGAAAAAATCAAGTGCTTTGTGAACGGGCGAAGCGAGCTGGTTCATGATGGCACGTGGCACTTCGGTGGTTGAATGGAGGATCTCGATGATATCATGACGGTCGATGCATGGTTGACGGGATGAGAATAACTTGAAATGAGGCCAATTACTGCAAAGTACCCTCAGTGAAGTTGCTGCTTAACAGGTGGCAGTGTATTACTAATGGCTGTCTTGGGAGCCATCTTGATACGGTCTTCCTCTCTACTGCAGTTCATTGATTCATTTAGGACAATTCCTTCCACGAGTTTGAACGAGCCTTTGTTCATTGTTTCATATCTAAATGTGTGAAATCCAATCAAAAAATTTTGTAGGCTTATCTGCCATGTGAGCGTGTTAATTTCAACATCTGCTCCAGGTGGTAACTATGAACTATTGTTCATTTCATTTTTGTGCATGCAAATTGATTGCAGAAAAGTATGGAAAAAAGGTGCACGAGTTTTAATAAGTTTAAAAAAGTTGTGATATCCTTTCATAATGATGTGAATAACCATGTGCCATTGACAGGCATGGGAACATCCTGATTGATGCATGGTCCCAGTCGGTGCCACCCCAAATGGAGCACTACTGCATGTACATTTTGTACTACCTGTTCGGAATCGTCGTCCCAACTTAAGATGAAACTCGTGTTCTGTGTGTGTGTATGTATATGTCATGCACATGATCCAGAACAGGCGTGACCTGAGCATCCGCAGCGGGGTGACTTAGCCTTTTGTTTGTACAGTACATAACCTCAACCAGGATAGTTGAGTCCGTTTCATGTGCATAAACTCTGTACAACTATGCTTGGGTGCAGAACAACTTGGCATGACGCGAGTCAAGTTAGCACGAAGCTAAATTCCATACTGCACAAAGCCTGCCCAATAATAGCTATCATCCGACGAAATATTATTGTATTTTCCCCACTCGGCATTTTTTCCGGTTTCCTGACGCACAGGTTGTCTTTGTCTCCACCCTGAAGAGCAGCCGTCAGTCGGAAAGCTGTTCACCCCACGCTGGTTGGTAGCGTATTGTGCATTATTTGAAGTTGGCCGCATCTGTCGAAACACGGGCCACACAAAGAAATATTGAAAAATAACGCCAGTGTCTCTCTTTTATTCTGAGCAGCCTTTTCTTCTGTTAGTCCAGTCAGGCCACGCTTCATGCAGGTTTTGCATCAATAATACTTACAAGCGATACTGCAACTACAAGATGCAATCGTGAGACAGAAAGAGTTAAACCAGCCTTCAGAAATAGCCTAGCTTTAAGCCACTGCTATCATAAGCTAGAAGATCTAAAACAGAAATCGCATGTTATTTTCTGTTTATTCCAGATTTACACACCTGTGTTGACTTCTCAAGTCATTAGGCTGTACCAAGAATAATTTGTACACAGCCTTTACCTGAAGGCTTACTGACTTGGATGCTTGATTGAGACTAGTCTTGATTGTAGAACTTTAGTCTTCTTGTTTACAATGGCTACAGACATATGTCTGGCCGGGAAGCTAAGTATGTCAGTCATGGTGTGCCAACTTTTTACACCAACATGGTAGACCTAGTAGTTCTTCAGGCTTGCCAGTTGATCTTGTCATTCCATCTTCTGGGGCTTGTCACTGGTCACACAAACGCTCAGTCGAGTGTCAATAGCAACGCCTACTATCCTGACCTTCAGGTCATGGTGTGTTGACCTACTGTTGTGACCTTCAGATGTGCTGACCTTGTAGGCCAATGGAGAATGAAGACACCTTGTGTCTCACCCCCTGTGATAGACCTGGTTAGAGGACAATTCGTCCCGTATTCCCTGGACAATTCGTCCCCTTTGGCAATTCCTCCCCGGACACTTGATAGTGAAACTTGTCAGTCATGGCATCGATCGACCTCTGTCCTGACCTTCAGGTCAGGTGTGCTGACCTACTGCTGTGACCTTCAGGTCATGGTATGCCGACCTTGAAAGCCAACAGGGGATTAGGATCCTGTATCTCCATGGTGTTATACCTGTTGTCACTTGGTAGTGGAGTCTCAATGGCAATGACCTACTCTCCTGACCTTCAGCTTCAGGCTGGTGTGTTCTGCATTTCATTGCCTCACTTTCCACACATATAGGCCATCTGATTTTGGTCTAGGCCTACCCGCATTTTGATTTGAACCGATGTTCTCTTTGAGATGGCAAACCAGAGACCATGTTGGCTTCTGATTCAGTCTCGGCTGGAGTCAGACTCTACAATCATCCCTGCAACTTTCAAATTCATAGCTTTTCTAGTTTTCCCAAGGATCACAAATCTTGGTCTCAAATGAAAATGAACAGCCCCTTTTGTCTCTGGATCTGGGCATCAAGCAATTTTCAGATGACATCTAACAGCTCATCACAGTTTTGAAATGCAGACCCCAAAAAATAACTCCAGTATACATTCATTGCTTGTGCATTTCAGCCCGTATTCACACGCTGTTGAGATAGACGTGTGAATTATTATCAAAAATCATTTTACCTACAATAGCAGCATGGAGCGATATCATGATGTCAGATTTCCCAGGGCCTTTACAAACAACAGACGGAATGTTCAAATAGTGTAATACAGCCTCCAGGTGGATGGGATCAATGAAACAACAAAAGATGTCGGCTTATTATGTAGCCAGCTGTTGTTAATAGGCCTACATAAAAACTGTATCGAATTGCAAATTGGCGTCTGTGATGAACTAAATTTTATCTTGATAATTAATTTTCTATGTCAATTTCAATTGAAATTGATGTCTTGAAATTCAAGTTGTAATATTGTGTGTGTGAAAACAGGATCATGTCAATTTCCACAGACAAGTTGAAAGAAAAGGGGTAGATACCATGTTAATTTCACCTACATGTACAGGGTTTCCACCAGAAAAAAAATGAGGGTATGGACAAAAAAATTTTTGAAAAAAAAAATTTTTTTGAAAAAAAAATTTCAAAAAATTTTTTTTTTCAAATTGTTTCATTTTTCAAAGAAAAAATTTTTCAAATAAATTTTTAAAACGGTTTTAAACGATGTTTGGTGCCATTTTAGGCATATTTTGAAGCATAAAATCCCCGCGCCGGTGATATCACTTCATGGAAAAATGGTTACCCAACGTTTTTGAGGGTATGGATCCGTACCCTGGAAAAATTTAAGGGTACGGAATTTTACCCATTTTACCCTCTGGCGGAAACCCTGATGTATTACAAGAAATTGACAAGGATGCCAAACTATCAGGAAATGAAAAAGAGTGCAAAGATGGCCAGCGGACCTCTCAGCAGTGTTCTCCACGGGATTTCCTAAAGTAGGGTGGTACCCTTGAAATTTCAGGATTTCCCATTACTTTGCAAATTAAGATAGGGTGGTCACCAATTTTAAGGTAGGAGGTGCACCAATAGAAAACCATTACAAAATTGGACTGGTAGGTAAGGTGGCTACTTCTAAGGTAGGGTGGTAACATGCCAAGTAGGGTGGGCCACCCTAACAAAAAGCCATGCAGGGAACACTGCTCTCAGTGGCTGAGGTTTTCCTGATATATGATTTCTTGCAAAATGCATCAGTCCATTTCATCCAACCAATACCAAATATTGTGCATTCTGTTAATCTCGAAATTTTTTCCAAGAAAATCACAACAAACCGCCATAAATCAAAAATCTGCCAAAGCAATTCTAGTTTCATTTCGCCGCAGATAAAAATCAGTCAACAGAGAGAATGTAGCCATCCTGTACTGTTGCAGTCTAGAACAAGATCAATCAACAAACTGTGTGGATTTAAACGATCCGTGTTTGTAGTTTGAAAATCCGTTCATTCCATGGAATCAGATCCCTTTGATATTCGAGAAAGTCTTTGAAGTAATCTTTCATATTTTATGGGTTACCATTTGAGAATTAAGCCGATTTTTATAGGCCTAAGCTGAATAAAGATTATACAGATTAATATGTGATTGGTTATTTAAAAAATGAGTGTGATTAAGAACGGCTCATTTTGTTGGGTGATATTCAAGGTAATAGCTAATGAAGAATGGTGATATTCAAGGTTATAGCTAATGAAGAATTGTTGTCCTATTTTGTGATGTGAAAATCATGTGTGTGAATCTTTAATTCTGTGCAGTGACTGTGAGAGCCCAATTTGTACTTTTCCTTCCAAATTTATCTTGCCATATGTCGACCGTGTCCACAGAAAAACACCATCCAGCAGTTTGTTTGTCACGGACCATTTCCCTGAACTAACACACCGTGACACCTTTCATAATATTGTCCTCGGTGAACTCAAGAACCTGATAATTGAGCTCATCCAGTGATGATGGACAGGCCAGGCTTATAATAGACGTTGTTTTTTGGCCAATTAGAACCTGCTTTATTGTGTACCTGTTGTATAGGAGAATGGGCAATGAAATGGATCTGACCTAGTTTGAACTATCTATAGTATGTCAACATCCTCAGTGAACGGAACTTCATGCTCTTTGATAGGACAGTACCCCCAAATGTGGTGGCAGTTTCATCTGTGGCTGCAGGCCAAGTTCAGGGGCAGATGCAGAATTTGGGAAACGAGGGGTGCCCTGTGCTTGGAGCGTTGAAATTTACAGTGGCTCTGACCCTTTTCAGTTGGTCTGTGACTGCATGCATGCCAGGGCCGACCGCACAGAAAGCCCGATAGTGCTACCAGCGCCTATCGGCAGTTACCAGTAATTATAACGCATTTTCCCTTAAACAAACCACCGATAGGCACTGAAAGCACGATCGGACTTTCTGTGCAGTTGGCCCAGGTCAACTGGAGGCTGTCGTTGGAGCCGAGCTTCAAGCCCGCTTCAGCCATCCTCAAAACCGAATAGAAGTGTTCATACTCGTGCAGGCCCGTATCACAAATGCATGTCTACATATATTAATTAAGAGAAAATATTGTGTGCAGGATTGATCGAAGATTGTCTGTTTGATTCATCACCACAGACACTGCCTGTATCGTCTTTGTGAACAAATGCACTTTGAAAGACCACAACTGTATCTATCTCAGCATGAACATGATATTGAATATGGAGAAAGCCGGGGGATGCCGCTAACTAATTTTTTGTGCGTTGCGTTTGTATTCGTCAGAAACAGCAGGGCACCGACCGTTGAATCAGTGACTGTTGGAAAGCCAAGGAATGGATGTCTTATTCTGATTGGATGAATGCCGACCTGTGGTGACATTGAATAACTGGCCGTTGAGATGTGAACCGCATGACATGTAGGCTACCCCGGTGCTACCGGTTCAGGACACGCATACCGTGCAATAACAAAAAGTTCAGTGAGGTGACTGGGTCAAAATTTGACACAGAGAAAAATGTTTTGACGCAGTTTTGAATTCGATGGAAAAGTTGTTGTAAACATGTAAAAGTACAAGGAAGATTCTTCTAGTGGAAGCTGTGATATGACGAAAAAATGAGGTGGGAAGGCGGCGGTACATTTACCACTCAATTGCGTACTCTTCCTTCACGCCACTCATCCATGAAGTCTTTATTTCGCTATATCAATGGACAATGGATGGACAAAAAGTCTGAGCACAGATGGTGTCAACTTGGTGTAAATTTACCAAGAAATTCAAATTATGCTGCGTCAGTCGGTTGGAATCAATTGGAGGAAACAACCGAATGAAGTCATGAAAATATGAAAGGAGACGAGTCGCCTGGTTAGAGATTCAATGACCGTAGGCATCGAGGATAGTCAGTCACCAGAAAATACTATTCATCGTTTAACTGGTGATGTTAAAATCTGAGAACTGGAGGATGGTAAACAGTTCACTTTTATCAAAATGTCATGCATGTCTAATTGACTCAGCTGCTGAATTTTTTTTGTTTTCCTGGTTCTGTGGATGTGTTTGTCCTGTTTACATTGTATTGCCGGTGTTGATGCTCTCAGCAAGATGCACTGAATGGCCTGAAAAAATTGGTAGGAACATTGCGGTCATTGTAAAGTGATGAATTCCGCTGTGTCTTGTGATTCATGTACAGTTGTGGGCAGAAGTACTTGGCGGAAACGTTGTTCGTTGAGAGGCCTAGCCCTTCCTCCTTCACCTGTCAGACAAAGTTTATACATTCCTTGAAAATTCCATTAAAATTCAAGGTGAGGCAAAAGATCAAACAATCAAGTTGGAAATTAGGCCTTGTTGGCTCGTCCACAAACATCCAGAATATTTCTTCAACGAATTGAGGAATTCTTGAAGGAATACCACATTTAGTGTTGTAAACATTGTTAAATTTGTTTATGATCTGACCCTTTGTGTTTCTGATAAAGTGATATTTGTTGTGAATTTTTTCTGTGCGACACGGACTTGTATTTCATTGAATTAATCCTGGTTATTGAAGGTTCAAGAGGTCATTGCCTGGCAAATATGGCGAGTCTAGGTGAATGATTCCGTTCTTGACCCTTTCCCTCCTAGGATATGGAGTAGCATCAAGAAAATAGTGGTGAAGCATGTCACCCCTGCTCACTATGATAGGGATCATGGTTTGATTGCAGAAGGGTTGATTTTGTAAAAGAGAAGTGCGGTCCTGGCTTCGACTCCGAGAGGGAGGTTGGACATATCCTGTGGTCCCTTGCTCCTAAGTGTCTATTCCGCGACGGGTCGTCAAATAAATGACTGAAGAATAATCATCCTCGTGTCACATTGGTGTCCTCTCTTGCAACAAGTGATAACTTTTCTTGGATGATAGGATTTATAGGCCAATAAAATCATTATCTGCCCGGGAAAATGATGAAAAATGCATGGATAATGATGACGTGGATGGCAAAATGTGTCGTCAAAATCTGTCTGGATTGTCACTCTCTGAGCATTGTGCATAAATATTTCACAGAATTGTCATAAAATCCAGTTCTGCTGAGTGTCAAACTATCAACATTTTTATCAAAATATCCTAAATTTTCCATTATAGATAAAGTTGAGTGTTGACACAGACACGGCTTGTCCTTGGTTGTTATAGATCTGTTATACAAGATTCATGGTTGGAAAAGTACTTTAGCAATAACCGTCTGGAGCCGTGGAAAGTAAATAGTTTACTTGGTTTATAAATTCGTATTCATTGGGGGCTGATTGAGGGAAAGTGGAGACATGTTTACATGGAATACGAGCGTGTTTTGGTAGCGGAGCATGTCGTGTGGTGAACGGGTTTGTGCAGGTGGATTTGAGAGGGAATCAGAAATGGCTGTGAAAAATTTGGAAGTAAAGAAATATGTGATCAAGAAATTTCTGACACCCCTTGAAATTTCTGAAACCCCTTCAACCTTACTATAAGTTCCACATCCGCCTGACAGCGTAGCGCCTAGCTGCAATTAGAGCAACTATTTTGCCTATTTCAATTTACTTTCCAAAGGACGACCACCAGTTGAAGTCACTTCATGACGATACATGTATACTATCATATCATTATGCCTCACTGTGAGAGAGCCAATCTCTTGACAATTTATCTCCATGAATTTTTAACAAAGGCAGATTCCGTCCTGGCTAATTGCGTGGAAAAATTCCCCTAAATAATTCAAGAATGGAACATCGATGAACTCCCGACGTCTCTGAAGTCGGAGGCTGGAGATACTGAGATGTTTCAACCTCTATGTATCAGCCTTCATGAGTTCTGGTTGCCATGGTAAGAAATATAATCACTTTAGCGGCCGTCGTCAGTATAGTATCCCAGGATGCACTGCGATTGCAGCAGTAACGGGTAATAAGGAGGAATGGTGATAAAGTCATTAACAATGGACGACCTTGAAAGGTTCGTGCATTATTAAACACACTTCTGATGTTCTTATGATTCTCCCCGGTCGTTGTTGTTGTTGTTGGCTCAAGATACTGCGATGCCACGTCAGGTGTGATTTGGAAAACAATAATTGCATGACGGGAAAGATTTTTGTCAACTCTGTTTTTTAAGCCATTTCAAAAACTTAAAGGTGCTCTAGTTCGAATTGTAAACATTACGGTGTGCCACCTATTGTCAACTTATGGTACTAACAAATCAGATAAAATCGAATTAAATCTTGCCTTTCACAACTTTTTGTTTGTTTTTGAGCGTAAAATCATAAATATAATTCAGTTACAAGAATATTTATCAAGATAGATATAAAAATAGATAACATTGATGTTTTGGTATACACGGTGCTGCCACCTGTCCGTGGAAAAATAACTATTATAATCAACCATGTAAATAAACAAACCGTAATGTTTACAATTCGAACTAGAGCGCCTTTAAGACCTCTTGCGACACCTCTTCTATTGCGTGACTACTGATGGCCTAATTTCTAAAGACTTCCTGCAAATTCAAGTGGCGTATCCTCCCAGCGCTGAGGATGTGTGAGAGCCAACGGGATGTGACATTTTGATAAATAAGTGATAATGTCTGATCAGGAAATCATCCATTTCTAACCATGTCATCTGACTGATACAATACAATCGTGTGAAACCTCAGGTCGAGGCGTGGCTGCCTTTGACTGCCATATGTCCACCTTTCCCATACTTCTATTCTGAATAAGAAAAAGCAATGAGGACCCTAATCCACTGCCTCAATAGGTGTCACTAGTGGTTAAAACTATTGAAATGAAAGTGACATCCAGGTCCTGATCAATTTCACCCTGATCACTACACCGTTGTTTCCTCCAAATCAAAAGCAATAAGTGAGACACAGTTCCAGGTTTGGCTGACGAAATGGTCCCTTACCATAAAGTGCATCCATTCCTTCCATCCACTTCACTGTACACCCATCCAGGGAAACCACTTCTTGGTGTCACAACGATGAAAAACTGGTCATCTCGAGTATCTTGGCAATCGCCGCCAGAAGTCTGCATCCAAGACGAACATCTCAATCGAAGGTTGTTTTTTCTGTCATTATTGCATCGTAGATCAAAGCGGCATTATCAATATGGCTGAATGTGTCCTTGTTACGTTCCGAGAGATGGATGGTTGGTGGTTTTTCTGCGGATTGGATGGAAGATGGCCAATTACAAGTGGAAGATAGGACGGGAAGATGATAGAGAGAACATTGTCATGTCCTACAATCATATAGTTTGATGATGAAAGAGATACGGCAGTGACAAGTGCTCTTTGAAATATGGCCCCTCTCTCACAAGTGCATTTTCTAGGGTCCCTGGCCTCTACTCCGTTCTGTGATTTAGCCCCAGTTGGATCCACTGGAGGTGATACTGCCAAGAAAGCCCCTCTAAAAAGTTAAAGTTTGGGTTTATAGTCTGATATCAACTACAGTAGAGGTTCTCATCTGACTTTACACTTTAACCCCAGTCCATCCTGAAACCTTTCAGTAGCATGATGAAAAGACAAATATGGAAGGACCATGGATCCTTAAGTCCTCCAAAGGCTTTGTCATCCCCAGGTTAACATCCGTTTGTCTTGGATATTGTCAGGTGAATTTGAGCATTAACTGGATTCCTGGAATAGTCGTCATTTTGGAAGTTCATGATAAGTATCCTGTATTATCAGTCATAACCCAACAAAGGTCACTTCAGTTTAGTCAATGAGCAAAAAAACCGATAAATCTCCATTGTTTGCCACTCCAGTTGTTTGACATGGTGGCAGGTTCATCCTCGTTTGGACCTGTAATTAACCATGTGTTAATTAACAAAATATCGTCACTGACATACTGTGTATACTCAATAGTACTCAAAACCTACACACAACGTATGTAGTGCATCACCAAATGGTTCACGACGACGATTTGTTATGCCGCACCGCGTTGAGATGAACAATTTTGCAACATTAACACGAAAATTAGGTTGGTATTTTTACATTAGCGTCAATCATGTGTCATTAATTTTTTGGGTGATCTAATTTTGGTAACCAAGGGACATGATAGGGAAGAATCGTTATGTCAAATTACCAACACCTCACCCAGCGAATCCTTGCTGGATGTTGGATGATGAATGGCTGCGGTGAATGCCCTCCCCTTGTTGGTCATGTGACTGTACGAATCATATATTTAGTCTGTATATACACCGCTCTCAAATTGACGTAAAAGAGAAAGATCTGCGCACTTCCACCAAAATCTCAACCACAACCTCCGTCTGAAACTGAATGACGTAACGCAGACAACCCTGCGACAGTGACATCGAAGACGTTGCGTCAGACTCGACCACTGCTGAATCATGGATGGCGTCATGTCACCGGGTTTCAGATCGAGGTTCTGGTTGAGATTTCGGCGGAAGTGCGCAGATCTGCGAATTCAAGAGTCGTCTGTAGCATGTGGACTTATCCAGCCCTGGACATCACACGCCTTGGTTGAATCAAGAACGATTCGTTTCATGCCTTGTTTGGGCTTCTGTTTTGGGGCTACCATCTGAGGAACTGAAAGAAATTCAGGGATCCGTGTCTACCAGCTGGACAACCTGAGGTACCCTTGTGTTGAGGGAGGCAAAGAGCTGGACCCTGAACCTCATGCCAAGACCAGGAATGGAACCATGAACAGATTGCAGTGACCAACACCGGCCAGAGCACTGTGGTTCAAGCAGTACGTGTGTATTGAGGCCAAACAGGAATGAAGAATCCAGTTTTGTACGAGTTCTATGGCATCCACTATTTGTTGTCCTTCGTGGCACTATCTCTCACCAACAGGACCACTTACTTCAGAATCTCCATCCCAACCACACCACGAACTTGTGCATCTGACATAATATGGCCATAAACAACCCAGTCACCATCTTATCTCTCACTCCGCAGCACGCGGCCCGAACGCCGTCCATAGTTCCACACACGCTCAGGTACGATAAAAGAAACCGTGTGTCATTTGCATGCCGTGGAACGCTAGCCTCACTCCCAATGCATCGAGGAATACAAGCTCGGCGAAGCTTGGTATGGCCGAACAACGATTGATTTTCCTCTTTGGAATCTTGAATGTGATGTTTGTGTCTAATGGGACTGTTCCAAGGAGGAAGAAGGAACATCGTTTCCCTCTGCTCGAGGATGAGCCGTAGTCGACTCTTCGCATTCAAATCAGTTGTTGAGAGGGGAGCTGGGTTACTCAGAGTTCCTTATTGATGACCGCAAGTGGTACTTCATGGCCAGCGTTGTGAAGTCCTGACTGGTGAAATGCTTCTGTCAGTTTTTGCCTTTATGGCATGAGTGAGGCATCTTTCAGTTGTGGGCAAAGCAGACTTTTGCCTGACACATTCACATACTTCTAAATGTTGCTGAACGAGTTGCTCATTCTGACGTTTATTGGTGAAACTAGCTTGAGGGTGTCTACAATC
Source organism: Notospermus geniculatus (assembly GCA_002633025.1). Lineage (NCBI taxonomy): Eukaryota > Metazoa > Nemertea > Pilidiophora > Heteronemertea > Lineidae > Notospermus > Notospermus geniculatus. The sequence continues at coordinate 210,435 of NMRB01000541.1, forward strand.
CGAAGATCGATGACTTCTACAAAACGATGACCCCAAGTACTACAAAACGATGACCCTACTACAAAATGATGATCCCACGTACTAGGTCATCGATCTTCGATCTTCGGATTGTAGACACCCCTAGCTTGATGGCTCTTGGCCTCCAGGGACTCAGATATTTTCAAAAAGGTTATATGTACTCTCAAGTGATTCAGATTTTGCAAGGTATGATGCCAACCTGTGGTGTCCAATTAAAATTCCTGCTTCCAACCTGTAGATTTTGGTGTTGTTTCATCGATTACATGGTGACATGGATTGATAAGAATTTTTTTGGTCTAACGAGGCCAACAAGTTTGTAATGAGCAGGAGGCCCTAAAAACTGAAAGTGGAGTTGCAGATTGGTGGAAATTCAGTGCTTCACAGTGTCAACATCAGCTTGGTTTCTAAATATTTACATTCCTAGGCCCAGGTCAACACTCAGCAGGCCTAGGAATCAAACACTAAATCAATTTCAGCATTCCTATCACCCGGATTCTGGTTTGACTGGGAGTCTGTACAACTTCATTGTTTTCGTATTCCATCAATTCAATTTGGGAATTTTGCCATTTCTTCTTTGAAACGTGGCTAATTCTTTACTCAATGACAACTCGTGTAGCTGAAGATGCTATTATGACTTTTTCCTTCGATCAAGCGTTTGGCGTTAATGCAAAATGCCAACGTCTTAGCTGTCAGCGTGTCACCTTCCCGGTGCTGGGTGATTAGGGAACAAGCTTCTATTGTCATGGTGACAAGGTGGGATGCTGTGGTTTAATTAGCTTGACGCCACTCTTTGATGTGCATTCTAGGACTCAATCCCTGATGATGTATGCAGGACATGCCAAATTCTAAAAAGGAACTTAAATTGTGTCAACAAATCTTGATGCAGGGAAAATTTGAAGGCAGTGGGTGTGTGCCGATGCTGATATCAGATGACACACCTCACCTTTTGCGTTTTTTGATGCAACTTCATCACGTGTGCCTGAAAATTCAAAAAGAGCATAGTGTGTGTTTGTAAAAAAGACAGAACTAGTGTTCATTGTAAACAACCATTTTGCCGCAGGTCCTGCATCATAACAGAAATCTTCTTATTTGTTTACTGGTTTTCGTTACCATATAAAACATGTGATATCTTCATTATATTAGTACCATACATATCTAATACAAAACATTTTATCCTATGCCCACAGGCATATCAATCCCCACAGTGTATTGCCTGTATNTGGGTGTGTGCCGACTCTGATATCAGAATACACACCTCCCCTTTTGCGTTTTTTGATGCAAATTCATCACGTGTGCCTGAAAATTCAAAAAGAGCATAGTGTGTGTTTGTAAAAAGACAGAACTAGTGTTCATTGTAAACAACCATTTTGCCGCAGGTCCTGCATCATAACAGAAATCTTCTTATTTGTTTACTGGTTTTCGTTACCATATAAAACATGTGATATCTTCATTATATTAGTACCATACATATCTAATACAAAACATTTTATCCTATGCCCACAGGCATATCAATCCCCACAGTGCATTGTCTGTATATTTCTATGGAATACAGGTTTGAACTTCAACAGTGACACCTCTAAAAGATGCTTTTGCCAAGACTGGACTTTCGCTGGCACTCTAAAAGATGGTTTCCTGAATATGTTTGCCAAGACCGCACTTAGCTGACACCTCTAAAAGATGGTTTCTTGAATGCTTTTGCCAAGACCGCACTTAGCTGACACCTCTAAAAGATGGTTACTTGAATGCTTTTGCCAAGACCGCACTTAGCTGACACCTCTAAAAGATGGTTTCTTGAATGCTTTTGCCTAGACTGGGCTTCCCTGCTTCACCAGCCAATACAACATCACGTTTTTCATTGCACACTCATCAATGGCGTATCGAACAATTCACTGCGGCCGTTGGATGTTCCCCGCATAATTAGACATCCTGCTCCGGCGAGGTCACATGTATTAAAGTCACATTGCACGACTACCTGCCTTCTCCGAACATCAGAAAGATGGATGGGCCATTAACGTAATGTGCCGGCAGAATTAATTAGTTCGACTGCTGCGTGGATTCTAGTGCACTAAATGTTATTGCACGGGAATTAACGCTTTGATGTGACTTTGAAGTTTTATTTGAGAGCGTGTGATGTCTGGAATGCACTCGTTCTGATTTCAGACTTCCAAGTCTGAAATCAGAACGAGTGCTCGGTGTACTGTTGTACTGTTGTACACAGGCTTTGGGCCATCCATGATTCAGCAATGGTCGAGTCTGACGCAATGTCTTCGACATCACTGTCGTGGGATTGTCTGCGTTACATCATTCAGTTTCAGACCGAGGTTGTGGTTGAAATTTTGGCAGAAGTGTGCAGATCTTTGTTGTTTACATCAGTTTGAGAACGGTCTGTTATGTGGTGGTTTGCGGTCCCGGTGCTGTTGAGTTGTTGACGGTAAAGTTATGATGTCGCCACGAGGATAAAATCAAGAGAACTTGTTGAGATATTTCCAATGTTGCGCTGACAATCCACAGATTTGAAATGCAGTGTTGATCAGAGAAAATAAATCTGCATGAAACCAGATGACTCACTTGTAATAAGGATGATTTCAAAAATAAATTGCGGCTGTCGAGACCAAAAATCTATATCTGAGTCTGAACCTCGTAGCTGGCTATGAATTGCGGTCTATCTCCCGGGGTTGGTACTATAGATCTCAACCCAGATTCTCTCCGTGTTCGGAAATGCTGCATTGGCTGGATGAGCAATTGTGCAAGTTTCAGTGCGAGAAAATCTATTTGGAACAGAAGTGGGATCCCACAAGTGTGCGTTGAGTGATTCTGGTGAGGAACAGCGATGGATTGGGTTCTGTTTCTAGAGTAACTTGGAGTTGAAATGGGGCAGCATCGCCAGGATGACTTGGCCATTATTCCCATGCAGCTTTTGGAGCTGATTCAACCGGATATGGTCTTTCAATATCGGAGGATGATTGTCTTCAGCCTGGGAACTTGAAGTGTTCATCTTCCCAACATTTTCCTTTCATTTATCCAATTACGGCAAAAAATAACTTGAGATCTAAAAATAGCTCGAAAACAAAGCGAGTTATTAACGCATTGTTCCATTCACATGTACGATAATGTCATTAAAGTTTACCATTTCATGCATCAGGTTCCTATTGCTGATATTTGAGAGAATTTACACACACTAGATCGAACAGTATTACATTATTACATGTGGAATGTATGTAAATATTGGTTCTAGTTGTGGTGGAATGCACTGATTCACTATAGTGCACAAAAAATGTACACAGTTGTGTACTTATGTGAATGCACTTATCAGATTATACAACAATTGAAAATGAAACTATGAAAGGTGACGATAATGTTCTTTGAAACTGATATGACCTTTGAGATCATTTGAAAAAAAAACTAGGGATAAGATTGGTTATGACAGTTGAATTGCCTTGGCATAAAAACAGGTGAACGTCATACAGGGTGTACCAGAAAATCTGATGCAAATGGTCAAATTCATAACTTGTGACCCAGTTAGCCTGCACTGAAGTTATTTTTCAATGTGAGCTTAAAATAAATTGTCAGTTTGGAAACTTTTGTTTTAATGAAGTGCAAAAAAGTGGCCTACTCAAATGATGAAATTCAATTGTCTATCTAATCAAGAAATATTGTATGATTGATAATTACAAAAAAGGTGAAATAATTTCAAATTTCAATTAGCATAAACTTCTCTTTTTTCGATGGCACTCGACATTTGTGAGCAGCTCCAGCAAAAGCAGGTGCTTGTCGCAAGTGATCATCATTGGTCATCAGTTTACTCAGCTATTATCACTGCTGTCCACTACTATCGTCAAAGACATACAGTACATTGTACATGTACATTTCAGCTATTTCCTCGGTTGCAACAAGCGCCTACTTCTGCTAGAGTGGATCACATGACATTTGTAAATACGCTGTCCAAAAGAGAGAATATTCCACTCTCCCCATACTGAAAGGGTTGATAGTCCCTCCATTCTACAGCATCTCACTTTTCTCTTAAAGTTTCATCGGAAAAAGCTCACAATAATTTGTCAGAGAAATGTACAATAAATCAGGTGAAAACGTTTGGATTTAGATTAAGGAGTGTTGGGGATTAGCAGTCAGTAATGAATCACTATTATCAGAGCTGAGTAGTGAGGACTCAGTGACAACAAAACCTGACTTCAGGCCTATTAACCTTTCCTTTCTGACTCGTTGATTAGTGGAGCAGATTATGTTTAGGAGAAGGCACTGTTCTGAGAGTTCCAAAACCTTTATGGGCCGTATTTCATGTCCTTGGATGATGGCTTAAGTTGATAGTGAGATAAATTGGGTGATGTGCACCAGGAATGCTTGCCAATAAGCTGACGTTTCTCACCAAAATGAAGAACGCACATGACTTAATATCCTGACAGGGCAGTGCCGGAGCGGTTGTACCAAAGAGGTTAAAAACAGAGCAAAACAATGCAGTAACAATGTAGTAACAATGCAGTAACAATAACAATGTAGTAACAATGAGGTAACAATGTAGCAACAATGCAGTAACAATCCAAAACAATGCAGTAACGTTGCGTCATGATGTCCTTGATGCAGGGAAACAGGGACGAAATTGGAAAAGTAGGTGTTTAACCACTCACAGTTCCTCCAAGTGGCTGTACTCCGCTGGTTCCTCATTATAAAGGCTACCAGGATACCAGAGCCCAGCCTTCGCTCACGCTACCTGTCCTCCACACAGGAATAGTTCGTACACAAACTGATTACAGCGATTAGATGGCTTGAGCTGCGGGTCAAGGAAGGAGCCCAGCCTTCGCTCACTCTCCCTGTCCTCCACACAGGAATAGTTGGTAGACAAACTGATTACAGCGATTAGACGGCTTGAGCTGCGGGTCAAGGAAGGAGGACAAACACTAAAGACGGTGAGAGGCTTTTCAATTGACAGCAAACCAATAACTTCTACATTAGTCACAAACTCCAACCAAACACATCGCCACAGAAGCAGACGCACTCGCAACAGAGAGTCAGTCGGTGTGCTTGATCAACGGGGCCCGCGTTCGTTATTAAAAAATCGCATCTTACTCATGTGACCATCGATCGTCGTGACAACCATTCTTGAAACACCATTATAGAAACATGAGCTGATCGTTTTTTTCTCGGCTCCTCACAATTGATTCTTGTGTATTACGACTGGCGGCCATGCCGTGGACGGTCCATTGTTCTTGTGTTTTTCTCTCTGGATGGAGGCCTTCATAGACCACCAGCCCCATATTTACTCTGGTGTTTTCCCACAAGGTGCTCTTGGCGTGAATGTGAAAATGAGGCTGAGTCTCAGCGGGTTTGGCGTTTTATCAATTGCGGTTACTCAGGGAATCGTACTTTGCATTATTTAGCATGTTTCATTGGCTGCGATGGCGGTTTATCCGTTTTATTGCAAATCTATAATGAAGCATTTGGAGTCACAGCGACTGACACTCATGTGTACACCATACCATCATGCAAGTGTTAAGCACTCTGCTGTGGAACTCAAAATTTAATGCTAACGGGCTAAAAACGAGCTGCAGATCATGGTGGCCCTTGAAGCTAATGTCACTCCACTTAAACATCCTCCCACAGCAGGGCTTTGGTCTCGCCAATGTTCATATGCTTGCACAGTGGATGAAGAACCCCTGCTGGGGAGGATGCACTCGAAGGATATCAGAAGTGCTGTGTGGTTCATGCGTCTGATGGAGTTAGCAATGTTGGCAGGCTTAGTGTTCAAAAGGTTGAAGTTTGGGTAGTGACGTTGCTATTTGGAATGCTATGCATGGGCTGAGTTGATAACCAGAAGGCTGGTGCCACCTGCCTGAACTGATGGTCTACGTTTAGGCCTAGTTCGTTGCAGACCGAACCATGGTGAACAACAAAGTTCACAATGATAATTTTAAATTGGTGACTATTTCTAGGACATTTTCCCTCCGGACATTTACCCCTGTAGCTGTCCTGGGGGGGGGGNCATGTCCAGGGGCAAATGTCCGGGGCCACATATCCAGGGGGGGGGGCAAATGTCCTGGTACCGAGATTGGTAGTCGTTCAAACAGAATGTCGCCCCACCCTGGTAGTCAAACCCGTCGCTACGGCACCAATCATCAAGCATCAAGTACCAATGTTGTTGCCCACAAAGCCAACTAGTCATTGCTAGCTTTAGCTAATGCTACATCAAGAGCACTCTGTTATTTTGAGAGATATTGAAAAAAACCGGAAAACTTTGTGAAGCAGATGATGTCAGGTCTGCATCATACAAGCTGTTCATGTGGCGGTGTAGGCCGTCGCTTACTTCATGTAGCACACCATGAAAATGAAATGCTAACTCGAATACTGTGAAGCTCATCGCAAACACTTCGCCGCTAGCTATGTCAACATAGACGAGAATGAACGAACCTTGGTCGTATGTGATGGGACAGGAACGGGAAATGGGAAATGAGATTTCACCGTCATTGAGGTAATTACTTGCTTCGTTTCTTGGGCAAATATGCCATAAAAAATTCCAGCAGGCCGTGCCGTATTAAAGGTGAAACTTTAGTGTAAACTGAAAGACACGCTGCCTGTATTATAATGACAATGAGGAAGCAAGCGTGGTCATAATCTATTGACCATTATACGAGGGATGTGGAGTAATGAGATTATTCAAAGATAAAGGTCAATTAAAGGCACATTAATTGTCGTTATTCATGGTGTGGTGTTGGTCTTGGATAAAGGGAGGTGTAGCCATTGGTTGTATGGTCAGCTTAATTGACAAGTGATGGGTCCATTGCTAAGATAAATTAACCCTTGGATGATCAAGGTCAGTGTATGTGGAAAATGTAGGTCAAAATCAAGGTCAAATGTCAAGGTCAACTTGGTGGTTCTTCTGAAAAGTACATGTATTCAGTGATTCTTTATAAATATTGTAGATCTTCTTAGTTGAAGGATGATGAAAAAATATTGATGAGTTTGCTTCTAAGAAGAGCCAAAACAGTCCAGCAGGTTGTAAATTTCATTTCTTGCCCACATGATGATGTGATCGAATCCTCAATTTCGCGAGGCTGCCGTCAAAATCCAGTGGCTCCACTTAATCTAAGGTTGGATGAACATTGCAATCTTTCCGATACATTCAACATGATCTATGTGTTGCCTATTTGAGTCATCGTTGATGTACGTTTACGGTCTACTGGATATGGCCACCTGGCAGATTGCTTAGAAGTTTCGTTAATTGCATCTTGTAATAGAAGTCGGCAACTTGCTGTCAATGTCCATGGATGAGGTTTTACAGGAGGACTCCTTTCTGTGAGTGGGCGCTAAACAAAATTCTCTGGCTCTGCAACAGCCCTGCTGGTTGAAGCTATACAGTATGTCAGAAATGCTAACACTCGCAGCCTAACCATGAGTGAAGTACACGTGTACCATGCCAAGGCAAGTACTTGCTCAACATAAACAAAGTCTGGTGTATCGGGAATGGCGGCCAGTCTCGGCGATCTGCCGTAGCTGGGGAGAGGATGAGATCATTAAAACCAGTCTGAGCTGTGGGATTAAGTAAACTGATCAATGCCTTTGGGGAGTCCAGGGTTATATTTCATACGAGCTCACGTTAACTAACTAAATCCAGAGTTAATGTATTGCGTGAAGCTTGGTTCAGAGTAAGAAGTATTTGATGTGCCAAGGTAGGCTTAGACTTGGCTGTTTGAAACGGCTTGCTTCTCAGTAATATCAGACTTCAGAAAGTTTGAAATGAGATTTTGAAACGAAACAAAAAAGTTACTGTCCTCAACCTCGGTGGGGCAGTGTCGTCAGGTCAGAGAGGTGCCCTCGGTAGACATGCCTGCATAGAGAGACTCCACTGACTGAGGTGTCCTAGCACGGAGATGGTTCCAGGAGATATTCTGGCCGAGGGGTCTAGTCTGAGGAGTTGGGGTCATAAACGATTGGACATCCTCCCACAGCAGGGCTTTGGTCTCGCTAACACATGAAGTTCATGTGAGTGGATGAAGAGGAGCGAGGTACAAACACATCCTGATAATATCAGAGGTTCTTGGCGTTCACTTCCTTCAGCACCTTCACGTGCGGTGGCGTAGGAACAAGTGGTAAGAAGTACAGTGCTTCCTCGCTATTACGAATCCTTCGGGGTCCAAGGGTTAAGTTCGTACAAACGAGGAGTTCGTAATAGCGAGGATTCGTCGGTGAGGGCAGAAATTTTGGGAGACAAGCGTTGGGTTCGTAATATCCAGGAGTTTGTAAAATTGAGGTTCGTAAGAGCGAGGGAGTACTTTACTGATTTCCTTAGGGAAGATGTGGTTTGGGTATCAAGCGTCAGATCATCTTCGCCTACTCATCTTGGCTCGATCCTGCCTCCCCATCCATTGAAGGGGAAAACGCCGGCACATGCGATGCCTGGAACATACATTGATGAACCGTGCCTCGTATGAATAGCATACATCCCTCCCCACTGCGAGATTGATTCACTCGTGACGAACAGACACGAGGACGCCAATCACACTACCTGTATCTCGCTGGCTTCGTTAGCATGGCCGTGGCTGCCATTCACGCGATTCTCTACTAGCATTCATGTCGGTAGTGTTAGCAGTGAATAGCGTACAATTTGTCCAGCACCACTGGTAATGGAGAATTTATGGATTTTTGCACGATAATATGAAGACTTACTTAATGGAAAGGCAGCCATGTTATCAACTCTCACGATTCAATGGCGGCGCCGGATTCACAAGTCGTTGACGATGGTTAAAATTTGATGCAGTAATGTCATTGCCTCACATAGATGAAAGGTTGTGAATAACTAGTTTCTATATATTACTTCCTGAAGATGACTGACATACTTGCTTATGTTTGCTATGTCTGATAAAAGGATGTGGGTCCAGCCAGCATCATCAGCAACGTCCTGGCAGATTTCCACCAAAGCTTGAATCGTGCTCTTCAAAAGTGGATTTTGCTCGCTTGCGATCAGATCACTTGCGATATCGCAAGCGATCTACATGCCACTGATCTTATCGCCAGCCATGGCAGACTTGGAGATATTGGCTTGGTACTGTGGGTGAACACCGCTTGGCGAGAGGATTCCACACATCGCTGTCCAGCGCATGGTGTCAACAGTTGATTTTGCTTGCATGCATGTGTGCTGCAGGCATTCTCATTTTCTGATTCAATTCGTATTCTGACATGCAGCCCTCTGTCAGTTTAGGACCAGTCCTTCGTTTTGATTTCCTTCAGACAGAAATTTGAATCCTATTTGTTTGCATGTGAGCATTTCAGTTTGAACGTGGACAAAGACTGCAATACACTTATTGCATCACCAACACATAGATCTCCGTCATCTTAAGGTGGTAGCTGCATCAGGATCATGAAAGCTGTATGTCATTTGATCGTTGTGCTAATTGCATCCCCTCGGGCGCCTAAGGAGTCACAGTGACTCAGATGACTCTCCTCGACTGGGGAGGCAATGTAATACAATCCATGAGCACTGCGTTTATCTGCACGATTTGCGATTCAAGTTGAACTTTTTGACAACTCATCAGAGGTCAGTATAATATTTGTAAAGTCCCAGTGACTCATTGGACGGATTTGTGGGGGATGATTATATGGTTGAATTCAGCAGTCGTGATGATTTTACACGTGTTTTGAAATTCGACAGGCACGTCATTTCCTTGTATTTCATCTGAAGGAAGTCCTCTTTATGATGAGGCATTGAAAACCTCGCACTCTCGGCGTGGACGCTTTCTCTGAAAGTTGAGACATCTCCACATTGTCATCAATGACACAGCATCCCTCCAGAGGTGAAAAGCAGCATCTCCATGTGTGGCTAGTGGGGGCACAGTTGGTGGCAGTAACAGCCTACTCTACACAACAGTGTCGGCCTACTTGGTAGTACACGATAGGGCTGTTATTACAATCAGCCACACCCCCATTGATTTAAGTGAAGCTACTCCCTTTTAGGATCGGAATACAGATTGAGACTGGTTTTCACCTGAGCAGAACGATACAACTGGTTCTTTGACATAAGGGCAATATTCCCTGGCATCGACTCTAAGTAACTTCCAAGTTAATGATGATTCCTGCCCATCGAGTCACTCCAAGTGCCTCAGGAACAAAATGATTCGTACCCACTCATCGTTTGTTATGGTTGCCATCCAGAGTTGTAGAGATGGATCCTTCGTGAAGAAAGATAAATATTATGCCTGTAATAAAGTCAGCAGCTCTATCGTCACAGATTCCTCACAATCCTTCCTTGAGTAGAATCTATGCCTTGTTCACTTTTTGTGCCACATTCATTGGATAAAAATCTTCTGTATGCTACCAGCATGCCTAGGCGTAGCTTAGTAACATTCTTATTTCGTGATATCATCGCTTGCTCTCTTATGAAACCGTAATTAAACCAAAAAGGTGGCCTACTCATGATGTCGGTTTGCCAGCGAGCTTGAAGGACACAGATTTCAGAAAGCAAAATGTTAATGTTGAGTTGCGTTCCCGGTGATTCCTTCTTCTGTGATATAAAACTGCTGATCTGGCAGCATTCAGATCAGCCACACACATTTCAATGGATTTCCTGTCGGTGAAGGAACTCTCCAACACCAAGGTTTGTCATTCTAACTCAAAGTCCACATTGAAATAGCACTCCGTTGTTGAAGAAGCGTGGAAGGAAATTGCATAGCTTGACACTTCTTTCCTAACTCACCAATCTAAATGAACTTGTCTGACAAACAAAGGCCGGGGAGATGAATGTCGTCCCCCACGCCTCGCCTTCGTCAGGCCACCAGTGATTTGATAGATGACTTCACACGATAAACAAGGATCTGTCGGCATGAAGGCGGCGGGTCAGGGATGTTATTGTGGTGGAACTCGGGCAGTTTTGCTGGGAAGCCTCTGTGCAATAAAGTTACACTGCATGGCTGTCTCGTAGGATTGTCCTGACTCTTATTTGATGGCTGGGTCATTCAGTACAAAGGTCATTCAGAATGAAGGTCATTCAGTATGAAGGTCATTCAGAATGAAGGTCATTTAGTAAAAAGGTCATTTACTATGAAGGTCATTCAGTACAAAGGTCATTCACATGAAGGTCAATCAGAAAGAAGGTCATTCCGTATGAAGGTCATTCGTTACAAGTATGAGCAGCAGTCTTCCTCCATAGGTCTATTTGTGGAGAGTTAGTAATACATGATGGACCACAAAGATGACCAGCCAAGTAGGCCTGCCTACACTCCCTTCGTCAACTGACCTGATACACCGACATGGACTGATGTAAACAAGGTAAATTTGATGTGGTGTGGAAGTTCATTATGGGGTCAATCGAAACTCAACCCATCCTCATGGACCTGAAACCCATCATTTTGTGAACTCTGTACTTGATGACTGATGTTTGGTCATTTGATGACTACAAATTTACTCCAAATTGATTCAATTACCATTTCGATTATGTTACCATCATTTGGTGAGGTATCCCTCCTCGATGACCCATATCATCAAAGCTATTGGCAAAGTGTTGGACATTTTCACAATTTGAATGTAAGCAATAATAATGAAGAAATTTGATAACACCTTTTTCATGATCAACTAAGAGACTAGCTTTCGACCCCTACTAGGTCTTCATCAGGTCTGATGGAAAATATTGGTTAATGTAAGCAATGAACTTGAATGAACTTAGGCTGTCGGAACAGCATAGTGTAAACACTGGCACCATTCCCCTCCTAAGGTTGTGGGTTCAAATCCTTGTCTGACCCATTTCCTCATCTGACAGAATAGACAGCTCTCTTCCACTCCACAGTTCTGAAGGACTCTGACTTCCTCCTACATCACCCATTTTGTCTATTGACCAAAAATGCCATCAGCCACACAGCTCTCAGTTCAGTTCTTATGAAGTATTTCAGACACAAATTGTGCTCTTATCACTTCTGTATCCACCCCAAACTCCTTCTCCAAGATTGTATCTTGATTTAGACTGACACACCAAGAGTCAAACCTGAAGAAACTGGTGATCCGCTTACTGCCCTGAGCCATGTCGGAATATGATTATCAATCTGATGTGCTTTATGGACTTCTTGGAAGGACATTATGCTGAGATAAGGAATGGAATTTCCTGGGTTTTTGCTGAGGAACGTGCAGTGGACATAACGGACAGACTTTCTTCATACACCCTTCATATAATGTGGTGTTGGGTGTTCAAAGCTGATGTAGAATGAGGAAATTCAATTCTAAGTGTTCATGGCCACAGAAAGAATTCGGTCACAGTTGACAGCACCTGACGGGGCAGCACCATGACATCCCGTATGTCATTTCATGATGTCTGGACGTGAGACGAAAAAAAAATCAAATTGTTTCACGGCATCATGATCACTGAAACAACCGTATTTTTATTCGAGTCACATCATGGGGTGCGGGACATCATGACGCTGACCCGTCAGGTGCTGCACTCTTTTGGAGTGATAATTCCTTTGATGATGTCAAAAGGGGAAATTTTAGTTCCAACATTAGCCGCTGATTTATAAAGGAATGATCTGTTGCAGGACTGGATGATTAGAGGAAGGATCTGTTGCAGGACTGGATGATCAGAGGAAGGATCTGTTGCAGGACTGGATGATTAGAGGAAGGATCTGTTGCAGGACTGGATGATCAGAGGAAGGATCTGTTGCAGGACTGGATGATCAGAGGAAGGATCTGTTGCAGGACTGGATGATTAGAGGAAGGATCTGTTGCAGGACTGGATGATTAGAGGAAGGATCTGTTGCAGGACTGGATGATTAGAGGAAGGATCTGTTGCAGGACTGGATGATTGACTGGAAATGCATTTTCAAATCAACTGCTTTGAAGAATAAATTGATATGCAGCAGATGTGGAATAAATCATTAATATATAATATATGACACACAACAGGCCATAAAATCCAAATACTACCATTAAACCAAAGAAATATGAACCTGAACCTGCTCATTTAATCGCCTTACATAAATCAAAGGCAAAATGAGCTGGAATTTATTCACTATGTTCTTTTGTTTGATGTTGCTATGTATTAATGACATACTAGTAGAAAATGGAGCTCATCCTCTATGCGGCTGTTATTGACAGGTGAAGCATCGTAGTGATGTACTGATGCCATGTAGTTCAGCGCAGGCAGATGTCTTATGGGGAAATGAACGATGCTTTGGTGCTTCAAGACTTGACTTGCTACAGACAGTTACGCAGAACTCAAATTGCTCTGGTCAGAGACAGCCTGTCGGTTGTAATGAGAAGTGCTTCAGCTATGTCCATTACGTACCCATTCGGAGTCAAGTTAGGATGAAACAGTGGACCAGTTAAAAATTGAGCAGACAGGTTTTAATGCAACATCCCCATCAGTTCCTATCTTACAGTTATCATAAACTTTTTCCTGATATTAATGACGTAGTGCAGTCATTTTTCACACTTTTATCCGTTCTGACGAGAAGCATACGTGATAAGAAACAATCCTGGCGACCAGGATCGCGGAAAAGTCGCCCGACGGCCGCGGCACAGATGCAGTTTCCTGGTTTCTTTGGAACAGCACTTTCTCCAATGATTCAGCATACTGTCATCGTTCAGTATTTTTCGCTGCTGCTGCTGGTGCTGTGTGCCAAGACCTGTCAACATTTGACAAATATTTGAATGAATGTTCCTTAGGTAGCTAAAACAAACAATCTTTCTTCAAATGATTTCCATAAATCTCACACAAAATTAGAGAAATCTTCCATAGAAGATGTCGTCTGCTTATGGAAAATGTCGTCTGCTAAAGCGCGGTTTTGAGTAGAAGAACAGTGTGCTGTTGTCTTTGTCGATTACAGCTGTCTCGGCCATTGTTTGTTTATTTCACAGCCTGTTGCTATCGGCATGGAGCCTAGCGTTTGATTCATGTTCAGAGGACTTAATTGAGGAAAAAGTCTGATATTTAAGCTTTCGATAGGAGAGCATGTACCGATATCACAAATAAATAGGACTGGAATTTCGTCACACTCACAAAATAGCGCTGATGAGTACTTCATTTCCGGTCATTGTTTAATAATTTCAAATGTTTTTCCACGCAATAATTACATCAAAAATGATAAACACATTATTTCAAATGTTGTTTTTCGCGCAGTTATTACATCAAAAATGATAAACACTTGTTTGTTTGGGATGGGACTTAATTGTATTCCATCAAAACTTTTAGATACGTTTTAAATACTGTAATTTGGCTGGCCTACATGTATGTTTCAATAGGAGTGTATGGGAAGGATGAGCCAATACAAACCTCGTTCGCAGGGGTTCATCGTTCCTAATTCTTTATCATTACAGCTTGAGTGGACATACCTGGGACGTGGTTGGCACTACCTTTCAAATATGTCCTCTCAACATTGTGATGGTGTCAGATTTCAATGCTTAGAATTTGAAGTGAATTTAATATATCTGACAGGCTCTCGAGTTCTGATTTAGAACCTTTTGAAAACACTTTGACCACTTGTGTTTACTTTTGGTACTTTTAGTGGTAGCAACTCCGAACATGCATACTTTCATTGCTTTTGAGCAAGCATCCCGTGATTTTATGACATAAATGTCCGCTGATTGTAATTATCAAGTAATAATTCACGAAAATCACCAACTCAACCTATTTCACTGCGACTGCATTTAAAACCACAACTTCATCATTTTGTATAATAAGCTGCGATGCACTTAATTCTCATTGGTTGGCCTAATTTCAAGTAATAATCTATGTAATTTGCTTTCGAAAACATTTTATGAAAATCGTGCTCCGCTTGACAATAGAAATGAATCAGAACCCGCCATCGTTGGTAATTAAATTCCGAAATCTCCGTGTGTCAATTAAGCCGAGACTTATTACTGATCATTTGGATTTCCTGGTCTCTGTTCCATCCTAATATCACCGTACATGCGTGTACATTTATGTACAGTAACCTTGTGTAATGCACAGACAACAATTGCCAATCTTGACTGGTCTTTTACGGCTTGACGTGTATTGGCATCTTTGTCAAAAATTAAAACGGAAATTCGGTAGTATTGTATCGTAATTACTGAAAAAATTGCGATGGTGCGCAATTTCTTGCAAGACAATTCTTGAATTTGGCCGCATTGTGTCGACGCATGTCGGGAAATGTTCCATTTGGCAGACAAATTGTGTTTTAATACATGACTCATGTTACATCTTGGGAGAGAAAAATTCGGCATGACGCCTCAATGGCGGAAAGAAGACGGGGTCCATTAGTTCCAGTGACCCAATCACGGTGCGAGTCACTTCCGTTTCTGGCTCTTCTGCCTTACTTCAACCGGTGCCATGTCCGTTCTAGCGAGGTCGGACACTTGTGAAGTAATATTACGTACGCAAACTTTGTACTTTTATGCGGCGGTGAGGTGCGGTATTCTACTTGATTTAGCACCATTACAATCAGTGCCGGACGATCTCTGATGTATAGCAGTGATTATAACGTCTACTCATAACGCTGCCACACTTTTTTGTCCCGCATACGCCGCATAATTATCCCGTCATACTTTCCTTTTGCATGTTCACGAGAGTTTCCTGGTGTCTAAACACTCTGCAATTATCATGAGAGTTCTTATGAAAAATCGATTCGTGACACGAGACTCATTGTCGCGAAAGATCGAGTAAAAAACGAGGTGAGATTGAATCGGTAATTTGCTTGAAAAAGCCGTGCTCTATCGTTGTGGTTGGTGTTTGGTAATTGGCCGTCTTTATTGGGAGTCGATTTTGTGAAATAGCGGGGGATGGCTGACCGCTGTAGCCGGGTTCTCTTTGTAGTTTAGCAGAATACCAAGCTAGATGTTGTCAGGTTGATTTCTAAGAAACCAGTCATGTTCAAGTGAAGCTATTCTACCAAGTCATAATGTCGGCCATGTAGGAATGCAATAGGACAGCTGTCGCTGGAGGAAATCTTGCTGTGGAAAGACAGTTTTAGATGTAGTGGCCTGGAAACCTTGCTGTGGAAAGATAGTCTTAGATGTAGTGGCCTGGAATCCTTGCTGTGGAAAGACATTCTTAGATGTAGTGGCATGGACACCTTAATGTGCAAGAACAGTGTGAGATGTGGCTTCCTTTTCTCAGAGCCATCACTAGTTTTTGGCCCCCGGTGTTTAGGGTTGGGTTCACGGTTGAAATTCTCCCATTTTAGACCAGCAATTTTAGAAATTCTGACAAATCTTCAAGTCTTGGAAGATACCATTGTGAGTTTGATGAAATGTTGATGCAGGATTTCAAATATTTTATGACGCAACCCCGTAAGACAATATGAATCCAATTAAATCCCACAATGACGTGAGCTGTCTTTGTCTTCAACAAATTACAAATCCATCAAATCCAAACCTTGTTGATTTTTCAAATTTTTGTCATTTGAATTCCGTGATTAGAAAAGAATGTTGACAAGACGTCTCATTCTGATGATGACATCTCAAGACGTTGTCAGATTCACGTCTTTTATCTTCGCGAGGTGAAACGATCTTCTGAAGTCAAGATTGGCATTTTTGAATTTTCACTATTTGAAATTTAACGAGACTGAGTCAGGTTCTTGCTTTGATATTGAAAGTTTATGACTTCCAAGATGTAATTTCAATTTTTCGTGTTGTTCGGTTTCGGTTGACATTGCACATCGCAGTTTCAGTTTCCCATCGTGTGATTGGCTAATAATGCCGTTATGATAAACAGCGGCCATTACAGTGAGAATTCCACACTTCAGAACCTCCAAATGCCTACATACACTGACGTTCCGATACTCAACGTTGAAAATATTTAGAGTGGCGTTTGCAATATGCCAGATCGCGAGTGTTAAATCATTGTAATGGAATGCGGAGAGCTAAGAAGTGTTATTAAACGAGAACCGAAGGAACAATGGACGCCATTCTCACCGCTGAAACAAAACCATGACTCAACATTTTTTCACAGCAAGCGAGCTCTGATGAGTTGAACAACTGTCGAGAGGAAGATACCGCCCATGTGACATCTTGCCTCCCCGTGGGGGGCTGACTGTACCAGACCTAAGACAAGTTTTGTTCACCCCTTCCTCGCTGAAATCACACCGATGCACAACCAGGGACGGATCCAGTATTTCGGAAAAGAGGGGCACACTGTTCTAGAAACATTGAAATCAGCGGTGAATTTCAGTGATTTGCTCCAAATTTCAGAATTTCACAGTCGATTTTACAGATTTGTTGGCCGAAAGGCCAAATGTGTGGTGGATGCGCCCCCTTGGATCCGCGGCTGATAGTCATCCTGGTAGTCATGGCAGTTGCCTCATCATCTCATGATGTCAGTCAAACTGGAGCTAGCTGTGGATGCACCAACACTCAGTCTGTCAGAGATACATCTATCTTTAGAACCATGTTGTAACCTGACGATTACCTGGTCAGAACGTGCAGAAATTAGCAGAATGCTAGAACTATGAGACATCAGCATTTTTTGTTGCATGGTTGGTTTCTTGGGGACAGAAAGTTGATGATGGGTTGAAACATGAAACCGTAACCGATGGCGATTCGATTTCCCCTGCATTCAAAAAATGATCTTATGATTCATTGATTGTTTTATTTCATCAAGTACTTTTAGGACAAGGATCTCGATGGCCCAGTAAAGGCTGATCAAGTGGGGTACTAGTATATGTACTTTTAGGTCATCAACCAATTTATTCAACCCAAGTTGGCAAAGCTTCTTCCTTTATACATGTATCAATGGGAAAGTCAGGTCCCTACTTGATTCTCATCCCAATGTGTCATGCTTAGTTGGTTGAGAATGGTTGGCTGCACTTTGGCAGAAGGGCTACTCTTGCAATGAATGGTTGGCTGCACTTTGGCAGTAGGCCTACTATTGCAGTGGATGGTTGGCAGTAGTCTACTATTGCAATGAATGGTTGGCAGCACTTCGGTGTAGGCCTACTATTGCGGTGGATGGTTGGCTGTAGTATACTGTTGGAGTGAATGGTTGACTGCACTTTGGTCAGGTCTGTCCGGACGCGGTATATCGAGTATACTCGTTTTTACGAGTGCACAATCCCACAATGCAGTTCGTTTACCCATACTCGCTAAACCAACTCTACTCGAAGAATCAAGTAGGCTATCCCACAATGCATCGGTCGAGTCCTGATCTGAATCTCCTACGCGAAAACGCGAGTAAAGCACATTTTGACTTGAATCTGCCCACAAAAATTCGCTTCATTACTACAAATTTAGCACATTTATGGCATAATTTTGCTNCGGACAGACCTGTTGGTGGTAGCCCTCTATTGCAGTGAATGGTTGGCTGCACTTAGGTGGTAGTCCTCTATTGCAATGAATAGTTGGCTGCACTTAGGTGGCGGGCCTACGGTTGCAGTGAATGGTTGTGTGCAATTTGGTGGTGGGCCTACTATTGCAGTGAATGGTTGGCTGCATTTGGCAGTAGGCCTACTCTTGTGATGGTAGATTCATGTCTGTTTACATTTGGATACTTTTTCCTGTGCCTTGATTACCTGGAAGCCTATTAAAAGTAAATCCGGGACTCTAATGACGCCTATTTTTGACTCATTTTAAAGAAGTTCAACCTGAATTCTATCTATTAATCAGTCAATTAGTGCAATAATAGGTAATTTGATGGTGTTCTTGACTAATTAATCAACTTTTAGTGGTTCAGACCGTAACTCCTGTTTTCCACGAACTTATAAAGAAAGGGTGATGGAGAGGCATGATTTATGAGCTCAAGTGGGCCTCGCTGGAGTACAGGACAGTCAGTCTGGTTTCTTTACAATGTTTCTCTGTGGATACTCAGTAGGCCTTCCATTCAGCTGTTCTTCAAAGGGACATAGCCTCCTACACTCCCTTGGGAACATTTAACTGATCAGCAAGAGCTACACCTGTGTCATCAATTCTGTGACGTTCTAAAATAGGACCGGTAACTGGTGGCGGCCTCTGAGTGCAGTGAAGTCTTCCATTGAGGCCATGTATCTTACCCAGAGTCTCGCACAGAGAGCAGCAACTGAACTTCAGACCTACTGACAGCTATATTAGAGTCTTGCCAGCTCTATACCACTCTTGCTCCTAAAGTGGATCTTTGCTGTTCCAAAAATGTCGTGAAATCCTAACGAGTCAACCACTTAACATTGATTACAGTCTGACAGACTCTTCTGGGGGCTGTGTTAAAGGGGTGAGGACCCGGGGTGAAAGGTGACGCATAAACTCCTCTCTAGCTGTAGTCATTGATGCTGTGTTATTTAGATAAGGATGGAGCCAGTGTCCAGCCTCTTAGATACATTCGATGATAACTTGAATATGGCTGCTATGGTAATCAACTGGAAATGATATAGGAGGTTTATGATAGTCTGAGATCATTAATAACATGGCTTGATCCCTTTCTCTCAATGACTGATGGCCAATTCTGATTAGACAAAGTCACCTTTTGTTCGTGAATACCTGGGGTCTCACTATGAATGGTCAGCGAAGGGTTCTCACCAAATTGCTAAGATCGGGGATTATACCAGGCTCTTTGAGCATGGAGATTTGGCAATGGGGAGTACTCGCACAATAGGTGGCGCCTGTGTACTGGCAGTTATAAACAGCTGATAAGTCAGTAAAGCTGAGGCTGTATGGCAGTAGAATTAAGAACACTAGCATGGTACCCGTGGCGAGCATATTCACAGGATGCATGTGGCCAGAGGATGGCATTTTGCTGGACGTCTCTGTGTGGGAGGAAAATGTTTAGTGGGGGCCAACTCCTCGGACAATAATCTAGGCCTATGGGAAGCAGATGGCAGCAGTTTTATGTGTTGAAGTTCCTATTTTCTGATCACCCTGCCTGGTTGAAGACAATGCATTATACCTGGTTCCGTCGGCCACCGTGTATATAGATGGTGTTGCGTACGCAGCGCCATCTACACGGTGGCCAGCGAAACCAGGCTAGTGGGCATTGCAAATCATTGGAAGTTTCTTCCTCCATTTTATTCGCTTAAGGGTAAAAAAATGTAATGCCACCCGCTTAAGGGCCACCCCCATGTCATTTTCAACACTTCCTGTGAAATTGGTGCCATTTCGATCAGAAACCACGGAGGAGTTCGTGTTCGACGTTAAAGCGCCACCGTCAATTATAATATAGATGAAATAGTAACGGGTTTCTTAGGTGAAAGACATAGCTTCCTACTGGATTCGAACCCACGGACCCTTGCATTAGGCATCAATCGCCAGCAGTAAAATTAAGGGGGTGACGTCATAATAGAGAGTTTTGGCATCCCCCACTCCCCCATGAAGAGAGCACTGAACAAACAGGATAGGCATTCAAGTTGGAGTTTCAGGGGCTTTGCAAAAACTCTTTATTGTCGAGTTTTACCTCCTCCAATGAAAAGCCTCACCAAAATTCCTTTGACCTTGTCTAACATTCCTGTGACCTTGACCTTGTCTAACATTCCTGTGACCTTGACCTTGTCTAACATTCCTGTGACCTTGACCTTGTCTAACATTCCTGTGACCTTGACCTTGTNTGAATGCTTGGCTGCATTTGGCAGTAGGCCTACTATTCCGATGATAGATTCATGTCTGTTTACATTTGGATACTTTTTCCTGTGCCTTGATTACCTGGAAGCCTATTAAAAGTAAATCCGGGACTCTAATGAGACCTGCTTTTGACTCATTTTAAAAGAAGTTCAACCTGAATTCTATCTATTAATCAGTCAATTAGTGCAATAATAGGTAATTTGATGGTGTTCTTGACTAATTAATCAACTTTTAGTGGTTCAGACCGTAACTCCTGTTTTCCACGAACTGATAAAGAAAGGGCGATGGAGAGGCATGATTTATGAGCTCAAGTGGGCCTCACTCAGAGTACAGGACAGTCAGTCTAGTTTCTTTACAATGTTGCTCTGTGGATACTGAGTAGGCCTTCCATTTCAGCTGTTCCTCAAAGACACAGGGCACCCTAGACTCCATTGGGAGCATTCAGTTGATCAGATTTTTGCCACTCTGTACCACTCTTGCTCCTACACTGGATCTTTGCTGTTCCAAAAATGTTCTGAAATCCTAACAAGTCAACCACTTAACATTGATTACTGTCCTTCAGACTCTTCTGGGGGCTGTGTTAAAGGGGTGAGGACCCGGGGTGAAAGGTGACGCATAAACTCTTCTCTAGCTGTAATCATTGATGCTGTGTTATTTAGATAAGGATGGAGCCAGTGTCCAGCCTCTTAGATACATTCGATGATAACTTGAATATGGCTGCTACGGTAATCAACTGGAAATGATATAGGAGGTTTATGATAGTCTGAGATCATTAATAACATGGCTTGATCCCTTTCTCTCAATGACTGATGGCCAATTCTGATTAGACAAAGTCACCTTTTGTTCGTGAATACCTGGGGTCTCACTATGAATGGTCAGTGAAGGGTTCTCACCAAATTGCTAAGATTGGGGATTATACCAGGATCTTTGATCATGGAGATTTGGCAGTGGGGAGTACTTACACAATAGGTGGCACCTGTGTACCAGCGGTTATAAACAGCTGATAGTCAGTAAAGCTGAGGCTATATTGCAGTAGAATTAAGAACATGAAATAGTAACGGGTTTCTTAGTTGAAAGACAGCTTCCTACTGGATTCGAACCCACGGACCCTCGCATTAGGCATCAATCGCCAGCAGTAAAATTAAGGGGGTGACGTCATAATAGAGAGTTTTGGCATCCCCCACTCCCCCATGAAGAGAGCACTGAACAAACAGGATAGGCATTCAAGTTGGAGTTTCAGGGGCTTTGCGAAAACTCTTTATTGTCGAGTTTTACCTCCTAATGAAAAGCCTAGCTTGACCTTGTCTAACACTCCTGTGACCTTGACTTTGTCTAACATTCCTGTGACCTTGACCTTGTCCAACATTCCTGTGACCTTGACCTTGTCTAACATTCCTGTGACCTTGACCTTGTCTAACACTCCTGTGACCTTGACCTTGTCTAACATTCCTGTGACCTTGACTTTGTCTATTCCTCATTTGACCTCTCAGCGGTGACCACGTCTAGTCAGAGATAACACCCAATGTTAATGATTTGACACCTTAGCATGCGGAGGGTGACTAGCCAAGAATTCCACACTGTCCTCCGTGGAATCCTCCGAGGAGAGATAATGGCGGAGACTGATGCTGCATCTTGATGAAATCTTGTCTCTGCGGCGTGCTGGTGTCGTTGTCCATATGGTATCCATCACTTTGTCATCGCGGCAGCATCGCGATGACACTCAGGAGACGACAGAGACCTTGATTTGAATTGCAATTTCGTGCTGGTGTGCATGAATGCAGTACCGCATCGCCGACACAGGACGTTGCATCATCACTTGGCTATCTTGTCTTATCTTTGGTAATGAAGTTCTGGAGGTGCAGCGAGACATGAGAGGAATTCTAAACTGATTAAAAAACAGTACAGCTGGTTGGCATCTTGTGGCATCCAACGACATCGAACTCATTCTGTGAGATGTGTTGTAGCTTGAATCAAGGGCAGGGGCATCCTCCCATAGCAGGGGTTTTACCTCACTCCTCTTCATCCACTCGAGTGTTCGAAGAGAGCGAGACCAAAGCCCTGCTATGGGAGGATGGGACAGGCGTGACCCTTGACCTCCGTGTCTGTTGACTTGATATTGAATCAGGAGTTGATCAAGCAAGTCAATAAACAGCTGCAGGAGGAAACCAGAATGCCCGTGGAAAAAATGTGCTCTTAAAGAGAGTCGCCCTCTATTAGGGCTAGAAGTAGGGTGTATTTCAGAATTAAATGGCAAATAACATTGGCTTCGCTTTCGACGTCATAACTGAGTTGTTCGTCAGCGCCATGTCACGGATTCGTTCAGCTGGTTCCTCATTGAGTTTGGCAAGGATCAAACTTAGAACCTTGTTGACAGTCACTGATGTTGCACTACACCATACAGTGTCTTACAGCGTGGCTTAACAATCATGGAAGTGTGTGAATTCGGCATAAATTCTGTTGCTGCATGACACATTTTTTGTGAACAGTTGTTTTTTCATGATCCATTTCTCAGCACTTGATGCTGAGAAGGAGTTGACGCGGCGCCTGTGACACTCTCTAGATGACTCCAGAGGAAGACACCGAGTTGTAATTTCAAGGGCCATCAACCAGCGTCACACACTTCAGCCGAAGATGTCTCAACGAACTTCAGGCAGACATCTCGAAAAATTGCCTTCTCTGAGATTGCACGCCATGTAGTTCATTGAATGTTGATGTTCTTCGAATTGGAAATTTTGAGTTTGAATTTGATATTAGGCTTGGGACGGTTTGCTTTCCATTCTACTGCTGTGATGGTAAAAGTTACGGCTGGGTATTTCTTCAAGACAACGGTGTTGAAAGTTGCACAGTTGGCACGTGAAGTTAAAACTGGGCCGTGATGTCACAAACGGAAAATGCGGAGAATTGGAGTAGAAAATCATTTCAAAATCAAGCTTTTGCCTGAAGAACCAATTTCTAGCAGAGTGTACCGATGGTCACTGAGCATCAAACCCAATCCATGGACCTGTTTTAGAGGAGATCAGTCCGATGCGTGAGAAGACGTTTATCCACTACCAGACATGGATCGACATGTTGAAGCAAGTTGTTGAGTAGGCAACAAAGAAATCTCTCCAGGGTCGTCTTGGTGTCCTGTTGACAAAACCAGCATCGATGCGGCTTCAAAGCCTCTCGGTATCAAAAGACCGGAGAAAGGTGATTGCGTGTCACATCGACGTACCTGACCGTCAACTTTATTGGGTAATGAGCATTTACAGGGGCGAGGTGTAGGGTTTAAGGTGACGTGAAGTGGTCTCCTGGTGTATCGTGGCCAGTGACACTGGATGGATGGGCGTGATCTTGTAAGGGAAGAAGATAAAGGGTCGTATTTTAGAACGTTCCTTAACGTTAAGGTCGACCTTAAGTCTATTGTAAAACCATCGAGAACAATAGATCTAAGGTGGACCTTATGTTAAGGAACGTTCTAAAATACGGCCCAAAGTATATCTTGGATTTTGCATGAAGAATTTGTCTTATTTCCCCTGCAGTCCTGTTTCTCTTATTTTCACAGTTCCCAGCAGCCCTAGTTTCAATTTCACAACATACACCCCTTGTTTTCAAGCTGTTCCTATTGACAGCTGTACAGACTACAGGTTGATACTCTGGGGGCTTCAAAAGCTGGGGTCAGGAACATACAGAACTATACACGCACATTTTTGCCACTGATATAGTCTTTGATCCGAGCCGCCTGGAACTCGCGTGTCATCGAAATTAATCTTTGAGCCGCTTAGGCTCAGCTTTCTGAAAAACAGTAATCACTTCTTTGAATGTGTATAAATATATAAATAGACTTGTATTAACTCTCAAAATAGATTTCATTTTATTGTGCTGTGTCCTCTGCTTAGATTACATCAGAATAAAAATGGGTTTGACTCGCATTTACATGAGATATCCAGTATTAAGTTAAAGGTGACTGGATCTTTCAAACGATGCGTCAGCGTATTACATCTGGTTTGAAATCCTCGTGCGTTCCATTAAAATGCCAAATCAGATGACCTTGGTCTTTTTGACTGCTCAGCTGGAAGTCCTGCTGTAATTGTGGTGTAAAATCATTGCCGCTTTCAACTGAAAATGGTGAATAAAGTTGCCAGTGTCAACAACACCACTACTTTATGACACAGAACTTGCCCAATTACGGAATACTCGATGACTTTAACTTTCACCACATAAAACGGTTGAATATGTAAAGTCAACTGGAAGTGAAATCCCGGTGGATACAGCCACGACTCTCCCCGACACCACTTCCGCTAAAAGCAACCAAAAGGTTGAATAATAAACTTTGAAATTCAAAACACGAGGAGGCTGGCTCCCTTGCGTTTTCTCCGTATGACTCACAAACCAATCTCCCCGTCTCCCGGGAAAGGTACCATCCATTACCGTTTCGACCTTTTGTCGTAACGGTATGTTATTTACATTCTTCGCTAATTTGACGGGAGATGCTCATTTCGATTTTAATGCGCGCTCCACGACGTGAAGTGGCCACTTCAAAGGTTAACGCTATCAGCTTTTGTGACTACGTAAAGATTTCGACGACGTCAACATTTGCTGAACGAGATGAAGTGAAAACTTGATTTGTTTTGGAGAAAAAAGCAACGTAATCTCCAATTCATGATTATTGGATTGAACTCAGGATCAAGATGTCGTCTGTTTAACTTGACGTGTTTTCCGGGTGTGACAAACTCGATGGATATTGCTCATGTTGTTTTATCAGCGTCCCGACTTTGTGTGCCAAGTTTTAACATGTCGTTTAGAGTAAACACGTTTTGTGGACTTTGCGACGATGAAACAATGAATTTCTCTGATGGATCAATCAGAATTTTGTGAAGAAAATTTCTCACGTTCAGGTTGATATTTTGTAGAAATCTGACGTAAATGAGAAAACTTTCACATGGAGAGTTGCTTCAGCAACCTCCACCCCCTTGGAGCCTTGAGCCAAGTGGTTATCATGGCCGCTTAGCAACCGGCAAGTCCTGGGTTCGAATCCCAGGCTGTATGGGATTGATCATTCCCGGCTCTTCAGTCCGTCGCATGGGACAGTAAGCCGTGGTGCCTTCCACCTTGTGCCTTTCCAAGGGCAAGTAAAAGACACCATCCAAGTGAGGAACATGAGTAGCTTGAGATGGCCTCTTCCGTACTTACCAGGGCCATTAATGCTATGGCTTCGGCACTGATGGAAAAATCTAATACAAATACGATCCACCTTCTGCAGATGCCTCGTCACTGATGAAGCATCTTCTATTCCAGTCTCCCGTTCTCTCATGTTAAGTTACACAGCAGATATACCATTACTCAAACAAGTCAAATGTCAGACATATTCTCAAGTTTTGGTCTTTCTCATCTGCGAATGTCTTAGCGGGTGATAGGATTGGCCGGATCACATGACCTGTGGGCGACATTGAGTACAATGTATTGTCTTCCTTCTGTGTCATCTTTGAAATAGAAACCTGATGAGATACCAGAGGTGTTGGGCAATGCTATATGGCAGTCGAGAACTCACATTATCAGTTGTTTTACGAAGACCAACTCTAAATGGTGCTGTAATTGCAAAATTACGAATGTACGGTTCAAAAGTTTTTGCGGGAAGTTACACGATGATGAAGTAAAGAAGACTCGTTCAAATTTTCCACTTCTGTTCGTTTTGCCACCGTTTACAAGAACAAAAGATCCAAAGTGGATTGCACTGCATCTAAAACACTTTTCCTTCCATACACTTCCAACGAGCGCCAACCATGTGCATGAAGATGACTCACTGCCTTCAATAGCTAACCTATCTTTACCAAATGAACTGAACATTGAACACGGAGCTAAAAAAGCTAATAACCGCTAAGGTACTGACGTTTGCACGACGTTGACGAAGGCGAGCATGTGTAGGTCACTTTTTCTCTAATGACTGGTTCTCTTGTCCAATCATCAATCAAATAGATGAATCCTTCATCCTCAAATCTGAAGATGGAGCTGATGAGATCAAAGTTGTTTCTGTAGTGTGTCGAAAAGTTTATATGTGGGTATTTAATTTGGTAGTCCGGTGAGATTCACTTTCCTCTTGTACTCATTTGCTGAAGCCTCAACCGGAGAATCTTGGCTCAATGGGGAACTTTCCTGCCGTTAGAGGCCACCTGTTAGCGGTCCAGGAACGTCACCAAATTCAACGTCAAATGCGCGAGCCACGGCGCCCACATCATTATGGATGACGTTGTGGCATGCATTTCTGCCCTGTGACGTCAAATTTCATGACGTTCTTGGACTGCTAACTCGTAGTGGCCTCTGACGGCAGGAAAGTTCCCCATTGGTACTGAACACAACCCATCCTCCCACAGCAGGGATTTTACCTCGCTCCTCTTTATCCACTCACTGTGAGTGTATGAAGAGGAACGAGACCAAAGCCCTGCTGTGGGAGGATGAACACAACGTGATGACATCATCTGCTTATCTCTCTCCAAATGTACAAGGTTTGTGAATCCGAGACAGTTCGAAGAAGGATCCACAGAACCCAGAAGATAACTGTTCCATTTTGTTGTGAATTTGTAAAAGAGATGAAAAGATCCTATCAGACATACTGCTAACTACCCGAAATATTTTACATCAGAAATATTCAACTATATGCCAGAATGGACAAGATAATCAAGTCCGTGATACGGTTCTTATAAAAACGAGACCGGTTCTTATAGAAACGATACCGGTTATCCCATCTTCTTACTGATTAGTAAATATTCCATGCATAGATTGAGCTGATCTCCGATAACGAGGATCCCAGTCAATCCTGTATTAATCGACTCCTTCTTGAGACTCGGGGAGCTGAAGGCCAAGGATTAGGTACGAGGATTTCTGGGTACGTTTGTAATCGCGGTGTTGGTTATTCTGGTGATTCTGGAAGAGATGTCTGGAGTGGAACTCAGGCGTCTGCTCCGTCAACTTGAAGCAGCCAGGCTGACAGTTTACTGGGGTGGAGGCCCAGTTGTGTCGTCTGCTCAGTCCAGGTCAGATTCCAGCCTCAAAACCTTTTATTTATTCAATGGTGCAAATATTGAAGAGGGACAGTTGTATTGTAGCACAATACCTGTTATACTGCCACCCAATATAGGAACACACAGTAGCTCTTCTCCTATCATCCCAATCTTCTGTTTTCCCACTTGTTCTGTACGTAGACATTTCACTTTACAAACCTGACACATTCGTATAGATTTTCAATACTCAACTTAAGTCCTCTGGATGGAGATGAATGGATGAGCCCCCTGTGTCTTCGATTTTCAACCTCTGGCAGGCGGCCATGTCTCGATCGCGATCGGCTGATGCCTGATGGTTCCGTCTGGTAAAAAGTTCGGAAATGTCCTGTGGTGTTCTCCCCAGGCTATGAGGGGGACATGGTAATGGGGTGAACAGTTTTCGTATTCATTTCTGCATATTTCATGTATTCATTGTTGAAAACAATGTGTATTCAAATCTCTTTATTCATCATTGAATACTGCCAGTATTCACCATTGAATAGTCTCTGTATTCATCATTGAATACTCTCTGTATTCATCATGGAATACTCTCTGTATTCATCGTTGAATACTCCATGTATTCACCATTGAATACCATGTATTCACCATTGAATACTCCCTGTATTCACTATTCAATACTCCCTGTATTCATCTACTCCATGTATTTAGCATTGACTACTCTGTATTCATCATTCAATACACTGTGTATTCATCATTGGCTATAATCTGTATTCTTGATTGAATACAATGTGTATTCTTCACTGACTAAGTCATGTATTTTTCACTGAATACTACTAGTCAGATGAGTACTTCATAAAATTCTGTCTCCCGTTTGATTTAAAGATGGAACGTTGATCCCACACCGAATGAACCACGGACGTGTGCTCACTCGGTCTTTCCGTAATCCTGCCCAAATTTCCGCTGATCGACCAGTCATGTCGTATAAAAAACATTGTATATGTCGGTTTATCGTTGTGCGCCCCCTCGTCTGTCTGGATCTGTATGTCATCTCATATGGATTACCTATGATTGATCTCCTCTCAAAAAAACACGAAGTCGGCCGGTCGTCATATATTTGGATGATCATATCTCAAAGAAGAAGCACTTTCTCATGGTTTTGGCTTTTCAGATGATCATCAATTCTTGTCGATTTTTTTGCGACGGCACAGCCTCAGAGAGTTCTCTGGCCGTCTTTTTTCGTCGTTTCACCGGGGTAACCAGTTGCTTCTAGACTGTAACTTGAGGTGAATCATATACGAGGCTCACTCCAGTGTCTTGCTGTAAGTGGGTTCATTCAGAGTGAGTGCCACAAGAGAATTATCAGAGATCGTCTCCTCTCAGTTTCTGAATTTTGCCACCAGGGGAGCTGCTTCATTTCCAACTCAGCTCACGAACATCTTCCTAACTTGCTTCCACAAATCCCTGTAATCTTTCCACGGTTGTACCCAGACTCTGTGTTTCCACCGACATCCGTCGAGAACCATTTTCTGCTCTGTCAGATTTCATTAAGATTTCAAAGATTTTCCCCTCATTCTCTTCTTTCACTGTTGTAATGGATTATCTTCTTGTGGTGAAGACTCCACAATCTCATCCAACTTTTTCACTTAAGCTGCTTTCTCATGAAACTTCCATTCCAACTTTGCCGTTGGAAAAAAACGATAAGTTGGCTTTCAAATTTGACTTGGTTAAACTTGTGTCATCAGATCTCAACCGGTTGTTCAAGATTTTCAAGAGTTCACGTCTTTTCCCTTGAAGATTGGCGATATTGGTGTTGCTAGGTCTGTAACCGGAATCTCCACGAGGGTTGGATTTGTAGAAGAGTGCTGGCAGTTTGTGCAGGAAAGCGAGGGTTCAATTCACGGGTGGTAACATCCGATGGCTTTCAGCAGTCCGTGGCAGATTCCATTAATTTGAAGATGAATACAAAAGCTGTGAATGAAAAGCTTGTGAAATGAGTTTGTCTCTGATTGTCTCACAGGTCAGTGATAAGACTTAGTACAAAGGAAAGAGTTACCGGGCAGAAGAGTCATTAAGGGGAAGGATTGTCTGAAACGACCCTTGAAGATTTCCGATACACAAGACTGTTTTGTCCCTCAGACCCTTGTCACCATGTGAAAATGCTACAGGCAGGAATCATGAGGGACTCAAGGGGGATTAGGGGTCCTGGAGAGGAAGGGAATAGGTTCTGTCCCTTTTAGAGGGGATTAAGGAAAGACAGCCATAATGAGGTTTGCAGTGATAGTCTATTTTCGACTGGGAGTCCATTGTTGGTGGTTTGGTACGTTAGGTATGGTAACATCCTCTGGTACATATTCCTGTGGGTGATCTGACCGCAGATGTGGTCGTCATTCTGAATGATTGATTCTGTTTCTGGTACCCCTGGGAAACATTTCATGGCACGGTGGGGAAATTGTCCAATTACTGTCTGCGTCAGATATAGTTGTCCTCCACGGAGATCTGTGGCCAGGATGGTGTCGGGATGGTTGCTGTGCTATACGGGGCCCAAATGCTGTTCGGTATTTCAGGCCTAAAGGTGACTGCTCCGCGTTACAGTAATTTGTCTCCTCATCTTCATCTTCATATCCAGGAAGTCCGTCCGTCCGTCAGTTCATCTTGCTGAATGATCAGAATTTCATCCTTCATGTCATCCCACACTAATCAAAATATCCACAGACGTGGAAAAACTCTAGGGTTGCCATCTTTTTCAGGGCATTCGTTCCTTCATTGCCTCAAATTACCTGGTTTCATTCAAGTTGAGGCCATCATGGCCAAGGTCAAGGACACTTGCAACTTTGACCTTGAACTTGTACATCACTGTGTATATCTGTTGTTGCTATGGCGACTTCTGTTGGGATTTGTCATGTCTGTAGTGGGTTTACTGCAAAATTCATTTGGGGTATGTGTGGGAATAAGCTCTTCAAATTTTTATCATGGTGTTGCACAAAAGCTTAACAGAAAAAGCCCATTTCCATTTTCTGCAACAATGTCGGTGAAATCCCAACAAAGGTCAAAACTATGTCGAATAACAAAACTTCCTCCCCCACAGCGACAGCCTAGAGAGTTCTTTCTGATAATAAGCACGAGTGTGCGTTTCTACGTTCCAGTTTCTACTATTTCCTACTTACGCGACAGTGGCGCCGGTAAGCGGCGGTCACCCACGTCGACGCCGAAACCTTTTCAAGAGGTGATAGGTCCATTTGCCGGCAATCGTACGTTTTTTTCTTGTCGTCTGCATCTCAGTGTTCTCGGTGGTGACTTTGCGTGGGGCGGGACACACGGGTTAGGAGGGCGGGGTCGCACTGCATACGAGGACCAGCACATGGTTGCCGGGTGGAGTTGCACAGCACTAGAATTTGGTGCTGAATTCCGAAGGTGTTTCAGCCATTCAGTACACAGTGTCAGGGCCTGTCATGCACTGGCAGAAGTGGGTCTGCAGGCCCTGGTGCTGTGTATTCATTGGTAGAGCTTAACCCTCCAGGAATTCAGCACCGTGTTGGCTGTAGGTGGGATTGGGTTCCTCCTGTCATCATCATCATCCCTCCCCGGACACTTGCTTTCCATAGAGGTACTATACTATATACCGGGCCCTGGTTCCTATCACACGGTCACCGGTGTTGGTCTCCCTCCCTCCCACCCTACCTTACCTGAGAATAACTCCCATTGGTGAGGGACTTTTCGACAGAGAGATGCACTCTAACTTTATCAGACTGATATGTAAATGTATAAAAAGAAATGGCCATTGAAAGGCACAAATTTCGGGTGGACAGCTTTTGGTGCAGCCCAGGATTCGAAATCAGTGACTGATGGAAAAACGTGCGTCAAAATTTTGAAAATGACGGGATTCAGAAGGTGAGTGAGTGTCCAGCATCCCAGATACAGAGACAGCCACATGAGATGCTACAGTGCCACAATGCCGTCCCGCCCCGCGTCAACCTCCACGGAGAACACTAGTCTCAAGTTGTTCCTCCTGATGTTTGATTTCAGTGTCGACTAACACCGTGTATGTGAATAGTTGTGCATATGCTCAATAGATGTCGCTACCTCTCATATGGACTCAAAGCTATTAACAAAAGCAAAAATTCATGCAGAAATACGTGGACTCTTGATCTAACAGTATTTTGCTCTTCATTTTATCGGTGTGACGCCTATCACTAACGCTGGCCCTTCTGTATTTGGTGAGCTTAACGCTATAACTGTTTGGATCTCTAAACTGACAGATTCTCCCAAAGTAGAGATTATCGATGGATCTCACATAATCCATATTTCTTGCTGTGTATCTCATTTTTTTTGCGTAAATCCATCGCAGGCTTGCTATAACTTGGATGTCGCTGTGTTTGTGCAAATGTTGGCTTTGAAAGACAGTGTAGCATGGACTGTCGGTAAAAAAATTGGTAGGAACAGCGTAGGGCCTCATTGACTTTCTGGGGGTAGTGTATGTTGATTTGTCTAGGCGTGAGGTCTGATTGGCTGTTGCATGATGATGACCCCTGACCCCTGAGTTGGAAGTTGTTGGTGCCATTGTCTTGTGAGTTGGGTTGCATGGTTGTTGGATTCGTGAGAACGGTCAAGCATGTTAGTTCTGAAATACATCATTTTCTCTTGCAGTTTATACACCTGATGTAGTCAAGTTTGATACGAGTTGAAAGCAGTTGCTTGGGAACCTTGAAAGATACTTGTGAAGGAGTAAGGGCTTGATTCCACCAGCATATGGCGTTGACGGTAGCGTCCACCGCAGTTCGACGCTGATGTGAAAATGCGGTTGAAACAGTCAATGGACTCAAGATACATGTAGAAGTGATTCGAACGTCGACACTGACATTACCGCCGACGCCATATGCTGGTAGAAACGAGCCCTTAGGAAGAGTGATATGTGCCGATAGTGTTCACATAAAAATGTCATTACAAATGGCATTTCCAAAGGCTTGGTCAATGTTGTTTTACGTGATTTCTCAAACCGATTGAGAAAGTTCTGTTCTCGAGAATTTAAAAATTATGAATCCTGAAATTCTTTCTCCATGACAAAACCCTGACCATCTCCATGGTACAAGTTATCATCACCTTTGTCTATTTCATTGTGTTGAAAGTGACAAGTGATAAAACTTGGTGATTCTTTCTAAAAACTCGGTTACTGGTCATGGCATGACTCTGAGTGAACCGAGCTAATCCCAACTTAACACTACAAACAAAACTGACAGAAACCCATGAAAAAATCTCACCATTCTTTTTCACGACTTTGATGTGACAGATTGAGTTAGTAGATCAGACAATTGGCCAAACTCATCTGAGACAATATGGACTTCTCGTAATTAGAAAATAGGAATCTTCCATGATAAGGGTCATCGAATCTGGTCAGGAGCACCTGGGGTTAGGGGATGACACAATACAACTTGATCGGCTATTGTGGCGCTGAGCTCTGTGAGGGTACCGTTGACAAATTAGCTGGAGAAGAAGTTGACAGTTGGTGTTAGGGAAGCCCTGGGGGGATGTCGGTGGAAATGGCTTGGGTGGGATAATAGGGAGGTTTAGAAATCAAACGATGAACGTAAACATTAACGACAACTTTATTTTTTGTACCGAAAATGCAATATAAAATTTGGTTGATATTTAGTACGAAAAGTGACATTGTCGTAAAGTTTACGTTTATCGTTTGATTTCTAAACCTCCCTAATAACTGCTTCTTAATCCTTTCACTGCAAATTTCGGCAAAAATGATCATAATAAGAAAGGTTTGTGGATTGCCTGATGAAATGTGAAGCGCTTTGAGACTGTATTACAGTGGAAAGTGCTGTAGAAAAGGTCTTACACTGAATCAGCAAAGCCACTGAAAGCGACACATGAATGTCTGAGTGTGCATTTCACCTCCTCCTGCCCCGACGGGGAGAATATACCCACACCAAACACTCCATCCTCATCATCAAAGTATTCTCTACAGCTTCCCATCACTAAAGTCGCGTGAAGAGCATGATTGATTTCCCCCGAGCTGTTGACTTATCCCTCAAAATACATATTTCTTTTCAAACATGAAGCGTCTCCGAGATTCATCAAATCATGGCCTTGGGCTTTGTTCTGTTGCTTTATATGTACGGCTCGTCCGATTGGCTGGTTTGTTTGCTCTGACTACGAGCTTTGTGAACGCGGAGGCAATATTGTTACTTAGGAACATCATACGAATGGTTAGTGCTGCCACCTATACCAGCGGGTTGAAGCAGTACAAGGCTTTCATTCATGTTCTGGTGAAAAATGATCCTGAATCATTACACAAATTAATGACTTTATATCAGATTTAATGTTTCGGTTAAGTTCAAACAAGCTCACTTTATGATATTTAAAGAATTTGATTTGTAATTTCGATGAGCTATTCAAATGACTGTTTACAAGCCTGAGAATAATTTGCACAAACTTCTGTGAACTATTACAATCATCTCGTTAGCATGCTCGTCATATCAATAATGCCTGTAGGAATGTATAGTGTTTGCTAGTCAACTAATCTGACTTATTAACCCTTTCACGGCCACGGGAAATTTCGTTAAACTAATACACTGGAACCTCTCTATTAAGGACACCTTTCGGACTGTCCTTAATTGAGAGGTGTCCTGATTACGGAGCCAAAATGAATAAAAATGAAAATTTTGGGATTGAACTTCAGTGTCCTTAATAGAGAGTTGTCCTCCTGGCAGAGGTGTCCGCTAAGAGAGGTTCCACTGTAAGCCAGTTTGTCATGAAATCATAGAGAGACAACCCTATCACATAGGTATTCATTGGAAAGTGCTCACTGAGAGCTTTCCAATGAATACCTATGTGATGGCTTTCGGCCACCATTCAAACTTTTTTGTGTGTTTTCATTATTGACATAATTCATCTTACGAGTGAAAGGGTTAATCATGGATGTTTCAAACTGATATCACGAGGGACATTCTCAGCTTTGCAATTTTGGGACAGAAACCAACATACGCTCGTATACTCCTTCTCTCCTTTGTCTGCCTGTATGCCAAAAGTCATTTGATGAAGTTACAACCGTCGAAAAAAGGGAGATAGCCTCCTCTATGATTTAGCTGAGTCATGTTCAGGTTGTTGACCATGGAAACCAAAACTGCAATGCTGAAAACCCTTGTATCAAAGAATGCTCCCATTATACTGAAGTTCTAGAAACTGCATGTGTTGTGTCATGGCGTTAGTGCAGATTCTAGAACAGAGATTTCTGACCAGTTGCTGTCCCCCGCATGTATTTCACCCAATATGCTGACTCCAACCTGGAGCCTCCCTATCATTGACCAGTTGTCAATGTTTTTTCCAAAAGCATGTCAATTTTGCCGTTTTACTTACTATGTTTTTCTCTTCTCTATTTTAGGTAAGTACCAGTTTGTAACGAAGTTTTGATATCTGTCGTAAGTCTGCCGGTCGGTGAGTACAGGAAAGTTTTTGAAACAGGTGAAACAGGCATATCAGGTTTAGAAAACAAGTTCATAGTCAGCTGAGGCTTTAATCTGTGGGCCTCTTGTGATTGCGGGTAATACTAATAGAAAGGAAAGAATATTTCAAAAGTAAGGAAAATAGAGCATTCATCAGCTGAGTGTCTGTCATATGCCTCTCTTGTTATAAGCCATGGAGTATTCATCAGCTGAGTCTCTGTCACATGGGCTCTTGTTATAACCCATGGCGTATTCGTCAGCTGAGCGTCAGTCACATGAGCCTCTTGTTATAACCCATAGAGTATTCGTCAGCTGAGTGTCTGTCACATGGGCCTCTTGTTATAACCCATAGAGTATTCAACAGCTGAGCGTCTGTCGCATGGGCCTCTTGTTATAACCCATCAAGCATTCATCAGCTGAGCCTCTGGCAGATGGGCCTCTTGTTATAACCCAATTTGTTTGACCTTGTGCAATCAGTGTGGTGAATAGAAATTAGCTTCACGGCGAGCAGACGTGAAATTACGCCCAAATAACATGAACTCACGATCCGAGATGGTCGCGATGGCAGTAGTTATCAGACAGTAATGGCTGCCCCAGTTCCGCCCGTGCCACTTCCTGTTCGTTGTTACCGTACCTCGATAAAGTGACCAGTGATACGATCCTGACATCTGCTCTTAACGCTAATGGCAGATTAGATCTTTTTTACCTCCTTTAGATATTGATTTAGAAGAGTAGTTCTGTTCTGGCATATTGACAGTTGATATGGGATGTCGTCATTGTTGTCTTCAGGTTTCTGATGCTGTTATTGTGGTTGGGGAACCAGTCTGCCAAGTGTTTCTATGGTGATGGTAATAGTCTTATTGCCTCAAGGTCAAGAAAGGTCGCTGACCTTGAAAATATTTCGTGGTGTTGCTCATTCTTGCTGAATGACTGAGGATCAAAAGATGGCACAATTAAAAGAGGGGATGTGTCAGTGTTAAAAAAGGGGCAGTTGTATGGGTTCATAATTCGCCCTTCCTTCACTGTTTTGACTTCATTTTAATGACCCCTTTTGTTTTCGTTTCTATATAGAGTAGACATGTTGTTTGAAAACCGATCCCTCATTCATCGAAATAATACCACATAACCATTGTTCGATAAACCGCTATTTTTCTCTGATTTATTCAATCATCATTTCTGCTCGAAAACGACATTATTGCGCATAGTAATGTATACAGGAAACACAAAAACACGACCAGGCAATTTACGTGGCATTATTTTGGTATATGTGATAGTTTTATGAGGTGATATTAGGAGTGAAACCATCTGTATTGTTGATTTCATGATGGTGGTATGTAGAACAGTATTACTGGTGTGGGATTTCTATGGAAAGTGAAATGTACTCTGACATGCAAAGGGCAATGACTGAAATTGGTTTGGCCTGCTATCTATGATGATTTGAGGTTGTCCAAAATGGCTCAGAGATTCAGTATTGTATTTGTATTAGATTGTTCCATCAGGGCCGCAGCCATAGCATTATTGGCCCTGCTAAGTATGGAAGAGGCCATCGAAAGCTACTCATGTTCCTCACTTGGATGGGGTCTTTTACTTGCCCTTGCAAAGGAACAAGGTACAAGGCACCATGGCTTACTGTCCCATGTGATGGACATGAAGAGCCAGGCATCACTAATCCCATGTCGCCCGGGATTTGAACTTAGGACCTGCTGCTTGCTAAGCCGACTTGATAACCACTAGGCTATCAAGGCTCCTCAGAGATCCAGCGGAGCCAAGCTTAACTCTGTTGAGAAACTGTCCTGTTGGCCTAGTGACTATGGTTTCACTCTCACTCGAGAGATCCAGGTGTGATCGCTGATCTAGTCGCACCAAAGATGTCCCAAACTGCATCTCTACTTCCTGCGTCCTGACGCGGTTGGGCATGTTGTCAAATACCACTCAAATACCATAACCCTAATCCAAGACCTCCCTGAAAACCGACCCCCTTCTTTAGAACCGGTTGTCACAATGGATAAAACTGGAGTGAAAATGACCCGGTTGATTTAGAGCTCCGAGAGGATGACTCGTCTCTGAACCGTGGGGTGGAGATGTCAAATTACCCGAACGACGCTCGTTTGAGACTCCAGGCAAGATTTGGAATGGAACCAATCGAGCTAAAATTGTCAAATTAGCCCCTACTCAATGTGACGGGGTGAGCCCAAGATGCAAAATTAAGTCCCAGTGGAAATTTGTGGATCGTCTGCTCGAGGCTGGGAGCAGACGTGATAAGGTGTCGTCTGCAGACCGTGCACAGGCCATGCGGTCTGCAGACCAAAGGCTGCGCTGGGGGCTTTGAATCTCTGATTGTGTAGGGAGAATTGATGGTTTTCTCGTGATGATGAGATACGGGTTACTGTCAATGGTACGCCATGTTGATGATAGCGAGGCTATTGTTGGCGTGCTGTGATAAATCTCGATATCGGCCCAATCTTATGCCACTATCCCGGGGCAGTTTGATCGAAATGGCTGATTATTTAGAAGATTGGGACCATAAAGAGGGTAGAGGAATGTCACATGATTTGTTGTGAGGGACTGGGGTGGGCGGGCTGACTTATGTCTTTATTTGAGTGGCGTCACCCTTTGAAATCAAAACGTTGGCCCCTGAGGGTGGCTTAGAAGTTGGTCTCTAGGCAAGGCGCGAATCCAAGGGGGGGGGGGGGCGGCACTAAACTGAATGCCTCCCCCCGCATTGGGATCCGCACCTGGCCTCGACCAACTTATACTGATTTGAATCCTCACCTTCCTCTGTACCATTCTCATATTCCTTGATGAATGAATCATCAATAAGACTCATCCTTTCCACAGCAACATTACCACCTTAGTCAGCAGCCTTGCCATCACCACAACACCGCCTATAGTCCATTTCCTCAACTACATGATTAATGCTAACCATCAGTCTTGTACATTGTGTAGACTATAGTGCCATCCGTCATGTCTTACCATTCAGAAATCAATTTCCTCTGGCAAAGGATGCTAGGAGTGCAGGAATCTGTCTCATCAGAGAAAAGGTCTGTATTGATGTAGGCTTACATGTAGAATTTTTTTTATAAGGTCTGCATGTTCATTCCTTTATACCCACTCACCTTCAATGTACTCTCCCATGGCTATTATTGGTATTGGCTGAGTAATAGGAGCTAGCTCAGCTGTGTATTGGGAAGCCAGTTTCTGTTACATGTAGCTATAGCTAAGCAAAGCAACCTTATAGAAGGTACATTTGTAGAAGTACACAGTGGTTGTAGCTGCTTTGTTCATCCTATATCCATCGTGTATACATCATGAAAGAAATGAGGCAAGAGCTGAGAACTGTAATCTGTATGAAATTGCTTATGCTTTCATTTATTTATTTATGTTTCAATGCATACCGGTAATTTGCACTTCAAGAATTTGTATGATATTCCTTAGAATGCACATTCATAGTATATCTCCATGATATTGCTTAATAAATTGCATATTACTAGTATGCATTGAGTAAGGAGGATCATCGGTTAAAAAGCAGATTCATTTATCCTAATTAAGAGTATATTGCATAAAATCAAAAATAGATAAGATAGATATCTATTTTTGATAAAATGCATATTCATATGCTTTAAGGATCCACTCTTAGTACCAGTATAAAGATAATCCGGTCTGTTGTATAACCATGCAGGCTTTAATCTCAAATCTATCCTATAATACATCCTGTGAGGACAACAGTATGTAAATTCTTTTAGGGGCCTCCGTATTGTTCTGCTTATAGACCTGATGTGGTTGATAGGCTTAACTGAATAATCCAAATATCAAAATTCCTCTCATCCTCCGACAGCAGAGGTTTTTTCTCACTTCTCCTCATCCATTAACACATTGTTTGTAGTGTAAATAGATAGGAGCGAGTAAAAACCCTGCTGTGGGAGGATAAATTCATTCACACCAAAGCTTCTACATTTTGCCCTAGTCATGCTCATTTTCTTTTCAGAGCATGAACGCTGCAAGATTTAGGTGAGAATCTGGCAACAAGATGAGTGCTTCCATCATCTACGACAAAACCGGGGTTGCTCTTGCCCCTGCTGACATCAATGAAATCCAGTTGGCATCATCGACCTCCCTTTCTTCCATCACCTCCTCAAATTCCGGCTATGATGAAAAGAAACCCATCTTGAAAAATAACACCGACGGCGATGTGGTACGGAGAAGACCGAAAAAGAATGGCGCCAGTGGAGGTTACCAAGATTTTAATCGAATGTCGCAGATTTTCCCAGCAACTGTTGGCGATGAGTTGAAGAGAACATTAGGGATGTGGGGTGGGGTTTTTGGACCGGTGGCTCTCGCACAATTCAGTGTGGCATTCTTCTTACGAATCGGTGAGTAAGACACTTTTCCAGTCTTATATTCCAAAAACACCAAGCTTGAAAAAAAGGAACTTGAAATGTGAAAGGTGCAGAACCAAATTTAGTACCGTAATCGCCTGGTGAATTCATATTTCAATTTTCTGACCAGTCAAGATCACAGTTGAACCTCCCTCAGCACAGGTGCGGATCCAGGGGGGGGGGGCACACCCGGTGCATGCCCCCTTTTGGCCAACAAATCTGTAAAACTGACCGTGAAATTCTGAAATTTGGAGCAAATCATTGAAATTCACTGCAGACTTCAATGTTTCTAGCACAGTGCCCCCTCTTTTCCGAAATCGTGGATCCGTCCCTGCAGCGGACACATTACCAGGAGGACACCTCTCTGTTAAAGATATCAAACTGTTAAGTCCAACAGACCGTTTTGTTTCATTTTGACTTCTGTAATCAGGACACCTCTCAGCATTCACAGCATTTGTCAGTCACAAGGAAAGACAATGTATCACGGGTATTTTTGTGGGCCACGAAAATTATATCCTTTTACATTTTATTTGTTTGTGTCCAGTCTTTCTTTGCCTTAATTTGTTGCTGGCATACCCCTCTAGAAATTCTTTTGATACCGAAAGTATTCAATTTGGTGGGTTGACATGTCCCAAAAGTCCAAAATAACGTAATGTAAACATCCTGAATGTGAACAATGAAGTCATGATACATTGTCTTTAATAGAGAGGCAAGGTACAGTAACTCAAAATTTGCCACAACAGTGTAAAAGGGGCTGTTCGTTTTCGTCACTTGAGGAATCTGAGTTGTGATCCTTGGGAAAACGGAAAAGGCTATGCAATTGCAGATTGCAGGGATTATTTGTTGTGCTGTACAGAATAATCGCTGCAATTTTCAGATTCATAGCTTTCTCCATTTTCTCAAGGATCACAACTCAGATTCCTCAATTGACGAAAATGAACAGCCCCTTTCGGCCCAATAAAATATGAGCAAAATGAGGTTCATTGCTTCGGCTGAGAGGCCAACCATGATCAAAGAAATATTTCCCCATTTTTCCCATCGCCCTGAAAGCCAGGATCAATCCAATCATTTCGACTGGAGGCTACAACTCCAGCAACGACTGCAGCCTTTCATGTTCCTAGTCGCTGATTATTAGACCTCATCAGCAACACACAACAGATTCTGGTCTCCATGGTAAACCATCATCTGGTATCTCAGGTCGGCAGACGCCACTGTAATGATTATCAAGCCAATCATGGGAGTCATCCCTGCCAATTTGGGGAGGACTGTAATTCTTAACTATGTCTTCTGCTGCAATAACTACGGTAACCAAATACTAAGAAAATAGCTGGGTTTTTTGTAACCCTATAGATCCGATATCATTTTTTAATTTGAAAAAATCTCGGCGTGCAATGCATTGCTTCTCTTCAAAAAACACTTTTTAGAGCTGTATTGTTAAGATACACCACTCATCAGCCAGAAAATATGAAATTGAAACCAACACATTCAATATCAAAACTTCCTATTTCTTCGGTTTCCATGACAACCAATGATTGTTGAGCCGGCACACCTGTGCTGCTTTAGGTTCACATTTATGAATGTAGCGATGATGTAAAGCAATCTTCTAATAGCATCATCTTTTGTGGTTAGATTTTTTTGTATTTTTAGCAGATTGCCGAGAAGCCAGTAAACTGTTTGATCTGTCAGAGACGTATCAGGATTTGTCCATCGTTGTCAGATGAGAGAAGCCATTTCAATAAATACCAATATTTCTGTTAGGCAGCTGATTCAATTCATGCTGTTTTGATGATGGTGCAGTAGCAGAATCAATATTAGATATATGATCCAAATATCCACAACTGATGGCAGTTTTCAGCCAGCCCTGTTTTCTTGTCTGGCTGTGGTGGTAGGCTTTTATTTAGGAAATATATTCTTAGGGCAATTTGCCAATGAACATTCAGGGGAAACTGTTACATTTGTCATCAAGTTGAGAAACTTGCAAAGAATGCAATAGAACAGAACAGAAGCAGAACCATGTGTCTTTCAAATGTGGGTGGACCTCATCATTTTCTATACCGAACCAGAGAGACTGTCAATAGTACATGTATATTGCCTCTGGCAACAACAACGATATCTATTTAGGTAGGTGGATACAACCCACATGATGGTCTTGGCCAGAGGGCACATTTTAAGAAAATCATGAGAATGGATAATGTTCTTCCAGACAATATTATCATCTGGAAGAACACTCTATTGATATCTATGTTAGTATGTAATGGAGCAGTCATGCATGCCAGGTAGAGTGAACATCTTTGTGCCGATACCTCTGCCAGGAGGACACCTTTCAATGAAGGACCGCAAAGCCCAGTCTCATTTTGACCACCTCTGTAGTCAGGACATTTCTCAACTACGCACAGAATTTTGTCAATCCCCAAGGCTGTCCAAAACAGTAAAGTTCCATGCATCATGTACTGTCATTTCCATCCATTTTATAATAATAATGCCATTCTTATATAGCGCATTATCAGTTGCACAACTGCTCAATGCTCTTTACATTATTATTACCCCAGCTATAGGTCTGTTCATTCCAATTTCATTTCTTCACTCCCTGGGGAGTATTACAGTCCCGGCAGCCGATTTCAGCACTCTTGGGACTAACATTCACCCAGGAATTATACAGTATAATTCCTCCAAGCATTCACATAGACCATCACTACCAGCCAGGTGCCCCTTTTACACCTGGGTGGGGTGAAGCAAGTGAGGCAAAGTGACTTGCTCATGGTCACAAGCAAGTGTGTTTTTTCTTGGTCAGAACTGGGATTCAAACCCGGGACTCTCTGATCAGGAGTCCGTCTCACTAACCACTAGACCACACCGCTGTTGACAGTCAAATACTCAATTATCAATGCCTTGGCATTGCCAATGTAACCTGAATGAGTATGGATGCTTCAAGTTCATTGCAATGACCTTAAACCAGAATCCCGAACATCCTGTGTGAGACAGAATGACTCCCAAGATGAACTCTTGGCATTTTGCTCGGCGGAAGAAACCTCGAGCTGGAAAGCCACCTTCACCCTCTCAGAGATTTCATCGACAACCTCATTAACTCATCAATCTGCTCCGATGGCGGAGAACATCACAGGCTTTGAATGAGATTGCACTTGTTGTGTATTGGGAGATCATGTGAGTGGATCCTTTCAGGAAATTTAAATCGATTCTTTTATGTTTAAGGTGCAGGATTACGATTTTGAAGTGGTCGTATCAAAGGGATTGGGAGCATGAAAATCCTGATCATTTTGTCATTTAACCCTTTAGGCCCCAGACTTTTTGTTACATGTTCCGTGAACCCGAGAGGTTTTCAGCAAATATCTCGTAATTTATACATCTGATGTTACTATCAACCAAAAACCTAGAACAGCCGCTAACGAAATCCTAGACCGGCCAGTGCCAGTGTAATGTTTTTCAGTGAGGCCTGTGTGCCAGTGTGACATTACAATAGATTGACGGAATAAGTTTCCCAGTGCGTTCCGCAAAATGGGAGTCATAAAAAAAAATGGCAACAATAAAAAATGTTACACCGGCCTACACAATGTCCAAGTCACCATTTCTATGCTGAAAAATAGGAAATTGGCGGCCGTCATAGGATTTTCAAAGTGGCCGGCCACAGTCATCAAGAATACTAGTAGGCAATGGGTTCTCAACACATGATGTGCCACAGTGTGTACCGTACACATATCTTATTTCCCCCTCTTCTCCTTGAGATGTATTTCCAATACATCCCTGGGGCTGGATTGTTGAGAACCCATTAAACAAAGAAGGTGTTTGCCTTGTTTCCCTTAAGCCTAACACATTGTAGACTGTAAGTGATGGTGTCTCTTCATTATTAAATGCCAGAATAGCTTTATTATGCATTGGGGATTTATCAACCTTGAGATAAGGTGCAAGTGAAGATCTGTAAACATGGTTGGTTGCCATACATGTTTTTACTGGATGTGTTCTAAAATCTTAGTTGAAAGATGGAGCACTGCTGGCCAATTAACCCAATAGAGCTGCCTATTTTCGTGCACTTTCCATCTGTAAGTTTCACCGCCCTGAAATACCACTGCATTAGGCTGAATGGAGAACACTATAATGAGTCAAGGCGGTTTATGGCGGTATCAGCGACTCTTGCGTCTGGAGACATGGCGGATTTCGCGCTCCCGGCAGTAATTGGTGATTTTCATTTCTACATTAGAGGTGATGGGGATTTTTGTCAAAAAGTGGGCGTGGTCTTCTAGGCGGCTCATGGCAGGGCGGTTTAGGGCGGCATGGGGTCTATTGGGTCAAGAGTGATCCTAGTAGGCAAACAAAACAAAAGGAAACTAATAGGACCAGCTAATAATGGGGGTCATCAAGATGATACTAAGAGATGAAGCACGAAATAGTTTGTCAGCCTCATCAGCTGCTGGAGCATTTCTGTAAAATCTCTGAACACGCTGAATGCAATGGACTCGATAGTGAAAAAAAAAGTTCATTCATTATACTGCTCATTCCCCATGCTGAAATGAACATCAAGTGAAGTGAAATTGCTGATCAATATCAAGTAATCGCCGGGGAAGATGGATTATTGCTAAACTGCATGATCAGGAGATGATCCGATCTCATTAATTTGCCTGATAATGAGAAAACTGTCGAATGTCCTTTTTTAGAGCTATTTATAGCTCAAAAGGAATTATCTGGTAAATGATGAGCTTTATGCTCAATACTGAAGATGTCTTGCTTGGCTCAGTTCTGCCAAGAGAAGGGGAGTTGCATTGACCTTTGCTTTCAACTTTCTGCCCTTCAAGTTGCTTGAGAAGGCCAACTATTATTGGTCCAGCTAACCTGTCCCCATAACCAGGGTATCAGCAATTAAGATAATAACCAACCACTTAACTAACACATGTTTTATTTAAATAAAAATATACCTCAAGATAGGGATGTAAGGAATGCAGTTTTGGCAATGAAAACTGATAGAATTACTGCATGCAGCTGCACATAATAGGGAGGTTTAGAAATCAAACGATATTAACGACAACGTTATTTTTGTAACGAAAACGCAATATAAAATCTGGATGTGTAGTATGAAAAATAACGTCGTCGTAAAGTTTACATTATCGTTTGATTTCTAAACCTCCCTAATGACACTACAAATTGGTATAGGAAGAGTAGACATGATAAAATGGTGTTTGGCCCCCAGAAACATTTAGCTGTACAGATGCAGATATCACACAACTTACATGAAATGATATTCAGCACATCAGTTCTGTATTTTCTGTCAACAGAAAGACACATTTAGTCGTCGATTTCTTCTCCAGCACGAAGTTTACAAATCACCTCCGATAACATCTGGTTACACATTGCTGCGTATGGGTTCATAGCTATGACTTGCTGCTTGGCAAAATCACCACCAAGGTTGGCTGCTATTTTGAAGTTATTCACGGCATTTTCCGTATTACCTGAAAAATAACAGAGTAATTTCTTGATCATCT
Source organism: Notospermus geniculatus (assembly GCA_002633025.1). NCBI lineage: Eukaryota > Metazoa > Nemertea > Pilidiophora > Heteronemertea > Lineidae > Notospermus > Notospermus geniculatus. The sequence continues at coordinate 255,224 of NMRB01000541.1, forward strand.
GTGATGCATCGGTTGCTTGGAAATCATATCTGTCAGTTGTCATTTGTGGTGAATTAGACTTTAAAAAAATAAGTGGTAGGCTACTTTGAAAAACAAAACTGTATTCTTACCATTTAAACGTTCAATCAA
>NMRB01000541.1:264270-282799 GCA_002633025.1 Notospermus geniculatus
ACACTAAGTATCGAAAACAAACTCGACAAACTTCTACAACAGCTTCGGATTCTTGCGGAGGTCAAAATAATCCGATGGGAACACATCACATGTCTCCTAGATGACAACTCCCATGTCGAGTCAGAGGCCGAGTTTGGTCGGAATAGCGACTTTGATTATTTACCCGAGGATTACGTTCAGGGTATGAATGATTTGATAAAAGAAAACAGCGTCGACACCGCCGTCACATTTTGTTACCTCCCATCACCACCTTCGTCTAGAAATTACTTCGATCACTATCTCCGCCAGATGGAGGTCCTAACGAGCGATTTACATCCCACGGTCCTTGTGCACGGGCTACATCCCGTCACTTCTAATACTCTGTAATATCACCCATAACTGAGCTTTGCTACATTGTAGGCCTGTATAAACTGTATTAGGCTTCAGGCATATTGTACATATAGGCCGGGTTGCACCAGTCATGCTTAAAATTGAGTTTGAGGTTAACCTCAGCTGAGTACGACATAAAAGTTGAGTAGGATATTCATTGTTCTTGACTATGACTTTGAGCATGAGAATAGCTGGTGCAATGCAATTTGAGGTTGAGAATGACTTTGAGGTTAGCTTGAGCAACGGTGGTGTAGTGGTACACCACGGTGGTGTAGTGGTTCGGGCCTCCGACTAGCGGTCAGAGGATCCCGGGTTCGAATCCCGCTGCTGGCGTGAGACTTTGGGCAGGTCTCTTTGCCTCACTGGCCTCTCTCCACCCAGGTGTATAAATGGGTACCGGTCGGAAATGCTCGGATTGTAGCGCTGAATGAGCAGCTCATCTGAGTTCTACTGAAAGGTTTCAGGATAGACTGGGGTTAAAGTGTAAAGTCGGATGAGAACCTCTACCGTTGTTGATATCAGACTATAAACCCAAAACTTTAACTTTAATGACCTTAAGTATGACTGGTGCAACCGGGCCATAGTGTCTTATACACAGTGGTGACAGTGCATTCATTTCACTAAAACAGCACTAACGTTACATTTGTCAAAGGGCATAGACTAGGCCTACCTACCGTACTACAGCAACCCTATGCATATAACTTCAACTGGCCTGCACTCTAACTGAATTGTAGTTTTTCAGGCACATTGTACTGTATCATCAAGCCCACTGTTACGTCAAATACACACCAACAGCTTTGATTGAACAGTAGCTTCCGAAGCAGACGAAGTACTGTAAATTTACGGTCACATATGGCTTTTAGTATACTAGTACACTGCTGCATCTCTTAATTTCTATCAGTAATGTACACTGTAGTTCACAATGCTGTTCTTACAATGCAACACATCAAAACAGTCACTCAATCAGGAGATCAGGTGGCATATTGAGCACTAAACCAAAGGTTTGATGAATTATGCTGAAAATATCCATTGATTGTGACATAGGTTTCAAAAGTACTTGTGATATGTTATTGTGTGCAAGCCATTTTGTACATGTAGAAAAAATGTGGTCATTCTTACACGTGAAAGGTTTGTGTGCAGCTGAATGTGATTAATTAGGGCAATAATATGTGCTGTTATACAGTGTACAAGGTATAAAATGAAAGCATTGTGTGGTGTCATTCTGAGGACAGAGGGGAAGAGTTGGGTTTCAGGGCACTGTCCTCGGAACCTGAAGGTCACGAGTTCATCCATTCATCTGATCTTTTCTGAGTGAAGAGGCATCTGATCTATGCCGAGTGAGATGGGCATCTGATCTATGTCGAGTGAAGAGGGCATCTGATCTATGCCGAGTGAGGAGGTCATCTGATCTATGCCAAGTGAGGTGGGCATCTGATCTATTGTTGTGAGGAGGGCATCTGATCTGTACCGAGTGAGTGGGCATTTGATCTATGCTGATTGAAAAGGGCATCTGATTTATGCCAAGTGAGGTGGGCATCTGCTCTATGCTGAGTGAGATGGGCATCTGATCTATGCCAAGTGAGGTGGGAATCTACGCTAGGTATTTGGTAAAGTGCCATGTGATAGTAGATTGCATAAAATGTCTCAACTTTTGTTGTTGGACTTCCAATGAATAGAATCTTTTTCATGCCCACACAAAAGAATATGTACCTGGGACTTCTTCACACGTAGGAATAGAGATGGTGCTATGAAATAGCTTGATTGTAATCATGTCCAACTACTTAATTAACATACCCGTATATCAAGACCCAGGAGTGGGTGCATGAAGATGAAAGCAACGATAGTTTTTGCCATAGAACTATAAACATTCCAGTACGCTTCTAGAAACGGATGTTGATCTCAAAACATTTTTGATTCACACTCCGCTTTTGGTATTGCTGTGGCACTACAGTTCTTCAGGAATAGCCTGCCATTACACCAATCTTGTGCTTACATGTACGGTAACTAAAGACAGAAATCTGCAAATGGTCATCACAGATCTGTCTGTCTGTCTGTCCGTATCAAATCTTGTGTTCGTGTATGGTGCATTATTTTGTGTTCTAGAAGATCACTGATATATTTTGTACGAAGGGATATATGCCTTGGTGATATCGTGTTTGTGTCATGCTTCTAGCTGTGGTTTCAGATTTTACCTGCTCAATTGTAACCTGGCTGTTCATGTATTTACTGTACATTTGATACGTGTGCATTCAAGAAATCTTCCCGAGGATGACCTATGGTTGTATGATGTGTATGTTGTGATGTCAAGGAGTCAAATATGAGTGACCCTCTGTGACCCGTTTTTCTCAACATGTAGATGTAGTTTTATACGCGTACGCATTCTGACATGGGTCAATTCAGGTAACAGGTCACTTAAAACTTACGCAACTTGCATCTTGAATTCCAGACCATGAAAAGACCATGAATTTCATACGTACATGTTGACACATCAGTCAACGAACCAACAAATGGCTTCAAAATTTACACATTTCAACATTCACAATACGTTCTTTTGCAACTGCACTTCATATTCTGTATTTTGTGTTTGTTTTTATGCACTGTATGTCATAACGGTTTGTACAATGTGATTTTGTGTCCCAAGAAATGATAATAAAATTGTGATACCAAGTATGTAATTTAGGACTTGCTCATTAACACGTTGACTGTCATGGATAAAAATATCATTATAACCGCCATTGGCTTGATTGCCAGGCCTATTTCAAGTTTTTTCACATTGCCAAGTTGGACTCGGAGCACGTTTCCACACATCAGGTCAATCCCCACTACCAGTATGATCTCTGGAAGACTCTTCGTCATTGCCAAGCCCATCAACATTGATTGAAAATGCATTCGCCCTACTACAAGTACACTCCAACTAGTATAAGTAGATTCGTAGTCGGGAGTCAATGGGTTAACCCTTACACTAGCTGTACACGGTCTGTGGCCAGTACCTTGCACAACAACTGAACCATATCCAACAAATGACCAGCAAACAACAGAACAAACAAAGGATTGCAGTATAAATTACGCATGCATTATGGATCATTTTACTTAGATATCTTTCTCCACATGATTTATAATCAGACATTCTTACATGACATATTTACAATTACCCAGTAAAGACAATTTGAAATGCATGCTCGACCTATGTTCTGAATCACATCTCCTGCGAACAGGAAAACACAGTGCTGAGTTATAACTTGTAATACAGGGTTCACCTCACTTCTAGCGTCCAATGGAAATACCTAGTAGATGTATGCCACATTTTGGTATTTTCGAGAAAAATGGGTTTGTTTCCAGAGTTGGAATGTACGGTGGCTGATAAAGGCCATCATATTTTTATTTTTCGAAAGGCCAGATTCATATTTTTATTTTTCGTAAGATCATATTTTTATTTTTCGTAAGTCGGGCGCCCGACTTATAACTCGGGCGCCCGACTTATATCTCAGGCGCCCGACTTAAGACAGGTCATTATTTATTTTTTTCATAAGTCGGCGCCCGACTTATATCTCGGGCGCCCGANCCCGACTTATATCTCGGGCGCCCGACTTATAAGTCGGGCACCCGAGTTAGTAACTCGGGCGCTCGAGTTATAAGTCGGGTGCCCGACTTATAAGTCGGGCGCCCGACTTATGAAAAAAATAAATAATGACCTGTCTTAAGTCGGGCGCCCGAGATATAAGTCGGGCGCCCGAGTTATAAGTCCGGCGCCCGAGTTATAAGTCAGGCACCCGACTTACGAAAATAAAAATATGATCTTACGAAAAATAAAAATATGATGGCCTTTATCAGCCACCATAGGAATGACAACTTGGACGAGTTTTGTTGTGGAAAACACTTCTAATTAATTGTTCTGAAGTACATTTTAAGATGTTTAAAAAAAATATGTTATATACTTGATACTTGATGCTTCCTGCATCCGGCAACATGGCCCTAGCATGAATCCTCTTTTTCCTCTCGATAATCATCCCACACAGGATTAAATGCGACTTGCTATGTTTACCTCTGGTTTTATGCTGAGTTTGCAAAGATAATTACATAATAAGTCATTAATCTGATGACTTAGTGGTGCACTTACTAGGTTTTTACGTCTATCATTCTGAGGCTTTGGCGGACATTTTGCAAAGAAAAACTGTGTATTATGATGAAAAAATACGTCGCAAGTATGAACTAGGCCTTAACTCATTTTTTCCAAAAATGTGACTTACTAGGTGTTTCCATTGGACGCTAGACTTGTAGTGACTCCAGCAACGTGACAACTTCAGACATCAATGTTACCAGAAAGGACACCATCCAATGTAACACTGGCAAAGGTTCTCGTGGGAATTGGCTTGTTTGATGAGCAGTTCAACCTGCGTCGGGACATCAATCGGTTCGTCGGTGTTGAAGTCACGTCCAGTCAGCTTGTCACGGACACGGTTGATGATTGCTATGGCCTTCTTATTGAGGGCCTCGGGTTGGATGCCATGCTCCTCTGAAATGGTAAAATTGCTTTTTCTCACCCCTGTATACCGGTAGATAAAGCACTGGAGAATGATGGGCCAACCTGTATGGGCAGAGTCCCAATGAAGTATGGGTGTGGATCCATGGGGTCCAGCCCCACTTGGCACCTAAAGATTTTTCATCAAGATTGGCCAGGAAATGCATCTTGAGAGCATTTGTGACCCACTCTAGCAAAAGTAGGTACTTGTCGCAACCGAGGAAAAGGTACAGCCTACAACACGACAGCAATGATAATAGTTGAGTAAACTGATGACCAATGATGATCACTTGTGACAAGTGCGTGCTTTTGCTGGAGCGGGTCACATTTAGATTTTAATGAACCATGGCTTTAAAAGTTGCCTATAGCACATATATAACATACCACATATTTCTGACTCGTCACTTCCCTTCTTTGGTCCCTGGCTGATATCGACACTACCGAGCATGTCTCCTTGGTCCTGGCTCCCACTGTATGAATCTGACCGTCCCTTGGATCTTTTACCTTTGGTGTTGGCTGAAGAACAAGAGAAGTGCTTGACATGTATTGTGTCAATGGAAATGTCGTCCTAGATCAAACTGTCCCCGATACATTGGAACAACACAGCAATGCCAGGACCCTGCTTGAGAGGGACCCTCGAGCTCCTTGAGCGGAACCCTGCTCAAGAGGGACCCTGCTTGATAGAGTCCCTCCGAGGGATCCTGCTCAAGAGGGACCCTCCTCAGAGGGACCCTGTTCAGGAGGGACTCTGCTCGAGAGGAATCCTCCTCAAGAGAGATCCTGTTGACGAGAGGCCCTGCTAGAGAGGGATCCTCCACGAGAGAGATCCTGTTCAGGAGGGACCCTGCTAGAGAGGGACCCTCCTCTCGAGGACTCTGTTCAGGAGGGTCCCCCTCGAGAGGGATCCTCCTTGAGAGAAATCCTGTTCAGGAGGGCCCTGCACAAGAGGGACCCTCCTTGAGAGAAATCCTGTTCAGGAGGGCCCTTTACAAGAGGGACCCTGGCCCTTTACAAGAGGGACCCTCCTCAAGAGAGACCTTGCTCGAGAGGGACCATGCTCGAGGGGGCCAGCAACTTTTTAAAATTGTTTTCAAAAGCCAAGAAAACTTAAGCTAGCTACCTATCACCTCACTATGGCTTCCAAATTCCTTTATTTACACAACCGGTTCACGGTGTAGTGTACAATAGATATACATGATACATCAAGATGGCATATGTGGCATACATGTGGAGGCAACAGCTTACTCTGTATCACTAACAAGTAATATAAGTTACAATACTCGATATAAACGCTTACACTCATTCAGCATTTTCGCAATGTTACATGTAGGTAATCTTTTGGTCTTTCCAAAGTTCATCATATCTAAACGTATTACTTACTGTCGACAAGTCTCCAGTTCAGTAAGGGGTCATAGACAAAGGCCTCTAGCACGGCCATGACGCTATCCTTGTTCTCTCTCAGCACCTCCATCACACGCTTACAGGTCATCTTGTAGTTCCCATCTATACCCGTCACCTAAAAATGAAAAGTTGTTTTTTAACACACTGACTGCCGGCTACGATTATACTCGTGGTCACTGATCTCCTCCCCATTGCCAGGTACGAGTATACTCGTAGTAGGGCTAAAGCATTTTCTGTTAATGTTGATAAACTTGGCAATGATGAAGAGCCTTCCAATGATCATACTGGCAGTGGGGATTGACCAGATGTATGGGAACACGCTAGAGGGCGTACAGCTATGACTCGTAGTTGGTAATATGAAATAAACTTGAAGTAGGCCTGGGGGTCATGGCAATGGCGGATGAAAATGATATTTTGGCCATGGCAGCGAACGTGGTAAAACATTTTCACTGCCAAGGTCAGAAAAGATGGGTGGAGTGGGCCTTTAAACTCACCTCCATGGCATTGATAAGCATCCTGGTCAACCGGAACGGAATCTTTTCAGGAAACTTCTCCCGTGTCATGGCGACTTCAAAACAATCGCCGAAATCAATATGGGTGATTTTACCGCTCATTCGATCAAGCATCAGATTTGACGGGTGCCTGGAACGGACAATAAAAGAAGTTTACTGCACAGTACATTAGAACCTCCCTTAACGGACACCTCTCCAAAGAGGACACCTCTGTCTTAAGGACAGCAGAGTTCAGTCCCCAATGGGGAACCCGCACGACTGCAGATGGCGCAGCAAGTATAAGACCCGAATGACGTACCAACGTCACTTTTTTCGCTGTTGACATCAGGTCGTCGAAGCATGTGTACATTTTTCTATACAATTTTCTGTGGAAATTTCCCCAAAAGACGTTGTCAATATTGGCATCCTGTGGCATTTCTGATGAAACAAAGCAGTGATATATGGAGAACTTTGAACATGAAACAGGGCCGTGTAATTTAATCAAAATCGAACCAAACAGAGTGGTTTATTTTGGGGCAAGATGTAAATGGAAATACTGTTAGAAAATAGGACTTCCGGGTCTTACAGTGACAGCGCCACGTCGTGGTGTAGTTCGGCGGGTTCCTCATTGTCTAGTCCGTCCATTTGGACCTCTGTATTTGTGACACCTCTCAATCAAGTACAGCACTGGGCAGTCCCAAAGGTGTCCTCAATATACATGTAGAGGTTTCACTCTCTTTCCCAACATAACTGTCACTGGTGCTGTGCCCCAAAAGTGTAGACATAATAGTGTATGGGATTAAGTGTTCTAAACTTCAAATTATGTTACGGTATATTTCTCATCTACCTATCTCCCAAACCAAGGATATATCCAACCATTGACATCACGGCCAACGATCTCGTGTAATTAGTCCTACGATCGAACCAGACCTGAAAATGATGAAGTGAATATTACGTATGAAATGACTGAGGCACAAAATTCACTCAGGGCATAATGAAATGGCCAGGGCCATTGTGCTCACCTCTGTGACAGAGTATGAAGTGTGAGTAGCCTGGTGATACATTCAATGGTGAAGGATTAGTGCAGAAACATCGTAACATTTACTACCGATGAGATATGGCCAAAGTCAATTTTTCAAGATGGCCGCCTGGCAGCCATGTTGAAGTCCAATCGAACAGAAATTTGGCATTTAAGTAGACGGTACCAAGACACATATTTAGGCACGGTTAAAGCATCCTAGCTACCACTATTTATGAGGTGTGGGTCGAAGTCCATTTTTCAAGATGGCTCCCTGGCAGCCATATTTGACGTCGAATCTGCCTGAAATTTACCATATATTTATATGGTACATGTACCTAGATACGTATTTTGACAACGTTAAAACATCCTACCTACTCCCATTTATAAAATGTGGGTCAAAGTCCGTTTTTCAAGATGGCTTCCTGGCGGCCATATTTGAAGTCCGATCGGGTTGAAATTTGGTGCATTCGTGCAGGGTGCCTAGATATATCATCACACCAAATCACAACACTCTATGTCAAATAGCAATGAAATGTGCCACCAAACAGTGAATTTTGAACTTTGACCTCTGTGACCTTGAAAAGTAGGTCAAATCAAAAACCCGGGATTTATGTGATGTAGTCTCATCAGAGGAACCCACCATAAAAGTTTCGTGGTTCTGGCTAACAGCGTTCAGGAGATATGGCCGAAAGAAGGTTTTCACAAAGCGCCCCCTACAGGCCAGAGTGTACAAGCAGCAGCGCTAAGTTTCGGTCCAGAGATAGTTTTTACCATAGGGTACCTGTACACCAAATTTCAAGTCTGTAACCCAAGCGGTTTAGAAACGTGCCACCCCTGTTAACGACGACGGACGACGATGACGGACGACGACGACGGACGACACACCATGGGAGAAGCTCACCTCACAGAGGTGAGCTAAAAATATGAGTGAAAGATTGAATTGTCATAACCTCTGAACTTGGACTCTTGTTCCACAAAATCTTGGCAAGGTCATCTCCCGTGGTGTGCTCAAGTGCGTGTTCGAACACCTCCACCTTCTGCATCAAGGTCAAATGGTCGTAGTCCGGCGCCATACGCAGCATGATACGATGTTCAATGTTCAGTAGGATCTTTTTCTTCTCGCGGTGATCGCGGATCAGGGAGTGGAGGGTGTCGGAATGCGGTACCCAGCCGATTAGGCCCGAGTTCGTGGACAACGGGATGACGGAGAACCTCTGGATTCTGGAAGGGAAATGACGGAAACATAAGGGTTGCGCGATGACATCAAGGACTGGAATTCTGATCCATAGAAGTGAAGTGGTTATGATTTTCTTAGATCAAATTGACACCAAGAACGACTGGTCCACTCACGTCAGATTCCTCCTGAATGTCTCCGGGTTCTCCAACAGGAGGGAGTTGACAAGACCGAACAACTGCATGACGCGTTCATCCTGGCGCAGGTCCTCGTGACCCTTGAGGAGGAAGGTGTACTCCTGGCCGTTGCTCCCTGTCAAGGACAAAATACCCAGAGATCTGTTACGGAGTGTTTGGCAGATGGGCTCGGCTTTGTATCGCTGTCATGTTGGCTCCGACCAAAGACGATCCATTGGTCATGGAAGGCTGCAAACTATTCCCTTGCACGGGACTTCAAAAGGGATTATCACGATCTTGTCCCTAGGGCTGTCAGAGTGGCATAGTGGAAACATGGGCACCAGTCACTGCTGAGGTTCTGGGTTCAATCCCCAGTAGGACCCATTCCTCATGTGATAGAGAGAACGACTCTTTGACAGTCCAGGTTTTCTTCGGCGATTCCGGTTTCAAACCGATTCGAAAGGTGATTCAGGCCTTAATTCAATCAATCTGGGCAATTATATGACATACATGTCACAGGGCATGAAATAAGAACAGGTTCCTAAGGTGAAAGACATAGCTTCCTACCAGACTTGAACCCACGGACCCTCACATAAGGCATCCATCGCCAGCACTCAGGGGCAGCACACCTTAACCACTAGGCCAAATCCCCATCTCACCAAATACAAAACAACTCACCAAATATACTCAGTTTCCTTGGCCGTTGTTTGGAGGTTATGACTTGCATCGAACTCTGGACATAGTTAATTCTCATGACAGGTTGATGAGGATCGTATGTGCCGGGGACGGCAAGCTCGAAGTCACGGCACATCAGGAGTTTGGGGGAGACGTATTGTAATTCCAGTGAGGTCAGCTGAAGATAAATGAGGGAGGAATGCATGAGGGCATGTGGTACAGCTACTGAATTGTTTCTATGAAGGTTTTTAACCCCTGTCAAAAGGTGTGTGAAACTTATGCATCCAATGTGAGCCCAGTTTGAGTCGGAATAGGCCTAGGTGATAGGCCTCCGAGTGGGGTGGGGAGGTGAATGAGCTTGATCTTGATCTTGAGAATAGAGGTTTCCCACGTAACGTTTCAGCTCAAAATCCCAGCCATTTTGGCTGTCAAATGACGCAACGTCACAGCATCAACACAGCGTTCAGCACGCAGTTTTAACGTTGTTGGCAGTCATCTGCCCTCTTCTACACTACAGCCACCGACAGCAAGCCGTATGGACGATTCGCTTTGTTTTCAACACGGTTTTCACACCAGACCAACTACATGTACTTATGCTCAGAAACTGTGAGAGGTAAAGTGATTTGTTGAGTTGTATGCTCCCAGTGGTCTGTACAGGCCGCTAAACTTTTGAACCGAGAACAAGATGGCAGCCTCCATGGCTTCATTTTGACGGCCAGTATGGCGGCCGTGTGACGTCAGTGGGAAACCTCTATACCTGCGGTAACTGTTTTGATATCCTCCTGAAGACGTGATAGTATAAATCCCAGGCCTGGGTTAGATCCTTCACGTTCGATGATCGTTGGTACTTCCTACACCAGTCCTGTGCTTCCATCAAATCACGTCCGTACGCCTGAAAACGAGCAAATCCTAAAACTGAAGAGGCGATGTTCGAACATATGGCGCACCGCCACCTAAGAGTTTTCTTGTGTGAGTTGGCTCTCATACAGAGCTTGTGGAGTGGCTCATTGCGACGTCACTTTTGACCAGCAGTCAACCATGCTGACGTCGACGACAAAGTGTGCCACGTGTAGATCACATCAGGGTTGAAGTCACACACACACACTACTTGCACCGATGACAAAGAACGCCACGTGGGTTGAGGACATAATTTGACGTCAATTTGACCATCAAGATGGCGGGATATTTCTGTGGTGACGTCATCTCCACAAGCTCTACAGGCAAATCAACTATAATTGGTCTCAACAGGGAGGTTTTGATAGAAGGGCTCCACTGCAGCTGGCCTAAACTGATACTGTACCTGGTTGAACGAAGTCTCCTTGAGTGTCTGCGGCCCTTTCTCAATCAGATTATGAAGGGGTTCAAGGGTCGCAAACATCCCCTTTACATTTCTCTCCCCAAAGTATAACCTCGATGCTTCCTCGAGGCCTTCGTGCCAAAGTTCATGCCAGAGAATGGCAACACGAATCAGCTCCTCACTGACCTGTGCAGAGAAAATGTTGGGATTACGGGGAATTATGAATGTACTGTAGTAAGTGAACTACTGCAGGCCTACTCTGCAAAAGTTTTGGGACAGCACCCAAATTCCTTTGATTTTCTATCCTCCAGCCATAATACGTTTAACCATTTCGCTACAGAGACCGGTTTACCAGTCCATGTTGTGGCGCTGGGATGGCGTCACAAACGTCATAAGGCTTCCTGTACATAGAAGTATACGGTATACGGACATGCTGGTTAACAAAGGCTTTACACAAGGATTTGCGACCGTGAAGCCATTTTTAACCGGCGTGTTCATATACCATATACTTCTATGTACATGTACATGTACAGGAAGCCTAATCACTAGCATTACAACATAATGCACTACGTGACATAATGCACTACGTGACATCTTGATGACGTCAAAATGATGCAACATCTGGTATTGAAGTGGTTTGCTGCTCTACGTAGAACATACCAGGACTGCTTGTTTGACTAGAGTGTTACTATGTTCACACATATTATTGAGGACTTTATTGGCTGCATTCTGTCGGGCTGGTGTGCTCGATTTGGACGCCACTGTCAACGGGTAGATCAGAGCCTGGAAAAAAGAAGACACTTTAATAGTCAACTCTTTTTCACCGTTGTCAATTTCAGACGAAACAGCTCAATGGTTCGGACCTGACCTGTGGATGCTGTTTTCCTATATCCATAAGTAACTGCTGTATCAGTCGTCCCACCAGGTTGCGTGGCGTGTCAATTCTTGCAATGAGCTGGGGTATGACCTGTAACCAGTTGTCAATGTCGATTGTCTTGATACCCTCCACGAGGGCGTCGTACGCCTCCTGCCATTGGCCATAGTCAAACCACAGAGTCAGGAGTCTGGAGGCAGAATAATGATGACAAAATGAAACTTTTGTTTTGTGTTTTCCACAACAATCGACCTTCAAAGCACTTCACATTATTACCCCAGTCTCTCCAAAAACCTTTCTGGGGAGCTCCAGGATCAGTTCATTTAAAGGAGCTGGACGTCCAAGTTGTAAACACTCACTCACTGGTTCTCTATCCACGCGACGCCTACGGTGCTGCCACCTATTGTCGGTGATTTGTACTGACGTGAATATCGTGAGTGAGTTGCATTGGACCGGGCACCAGTCTAACGATCACGGGGCGCTACTGGTGCTGCCACCTTCACGAAGGAATAAAACTAGTTTGCTGGCCACTGTTTGTAAACAAACCAGTTTGTTTACAACTTGGACGTCGAGCTCCTTTAATGCATCACTTGATACTTTCAGAACAGGCGAGAAAACAAAGTGACGACTCAGCCGGGAATTGAACCTGTGACCTTTCGGTCTTGAGTCTGACAGCCAACCACTGCATCAACACACAGGTTTACATTACTATAACCTGGTATACTGTATATCCTGGTATACAGTATACTGGTATACAGTATAGTAATAATGTGAATAGGCCTGCTGGAATCATGCATGCTGAATTTGAAATCAGAATGACACAGGACATACCTGAGCGTGTCTTGCAACGAATGCCCCTTTGACAGAGCTATTGATCGGACAAACCCAGTAATGGCTGGCACGCAATACTTCTGAATCTTGGCAGTCACCTGGAACACAGACGAAATCTTTACACTGCCTTCTTTGATTACGGGTTAAAGTATGACTATTTAAAGGTCCAAGCCTCGGCCACTGATAACAATAACACGCCATACTGACTTACACTGTCCGATTTCGGGGTGGATGGCGTGGCGGCTGCACCCTCCTCCTCCGCCGATTCCGTCCTTTTCAACACCCCTGCATTCTGTTGTTTATAGAACAACACTGCTTCATAGTTCATGTATGCCCATGCATGCCAGGCCTGGAAATAAGCAAAGAAAAGTTAACGGAAGTGGGGCAGTTTGATTTCCTAACGTTCAAGTAAATGACTGATAATCAAGTCTAAAACACGCTCTAGAGCAAAACTCCAAAATAGGGAATTTCAAATTTAAAGTTGATTTTTTAATATTTGCACATACAGCACACGCCTGTACAAAGGAATGCATGCAATGAGGAACCCGCACACTAACGTCACAACGTGGCGCTGCGAGCGATGTGACCGAAATCTCTTTTTTCTAACGTTATTTCCATTTATTTCTGGCGTGAAAATAAACCATTTGTGTTGGTCGCATGGCAGTAAAACTTACATCATCGTGTAGCAGATGAAATTTTCTTTTAAACTCATTCCTTTTTTTCTTAAAATTAAGAGATCCGATAGCGATAAGGACAACGTCATTTGTGTCATTCTTCCTGTAGAAAAATGAACAGGAAATTTTTTCATGACGCAACGTCAACACCTAAAACAACGTCAATGACATCGTTTCGGTACAATCGCTCGCAGCGCCGACCTGTCGGGATAAACCGCAGGGCGGGTTCCTCATTGCAATATGCACCGAAGAGAAAGCTCTGGAGCTGTACTGCAAAAAACCCTGAAATGATTCATACCTTGTACCAATTTCTGTCATGTTCAGTAGCAGTGTAGTAATAGTGTAGGACTTGGGGAATTGACGTCTCATTCACACCCTGTAGGTTTTCAATCCAGCTGCCAAGCTTCAAGTAACACCTGAATTATATGAACAAAATATGTGTCTAAGCAGGGGCTCAAATACTTTGGGGTTAAGGGGTGATTCATGAGAAAGTAAGGGTACACATGGCTCCTTCCCTGTAAAATTCCAATGGGCTACCAGAAGGTCAAGGGCAAAGTACCAGTAAGTAGATTCACAACATGCAACTTGTTGTCTGTGACTTTCTACTTTTGAGAGATTGTATAGGATCTCCTCAACATGTATTCGACCCCACCTTCCAGCCAAGCTACCACACAAAGAAACCAGAAATTCAACCATAGCAGAGGAGACTTACTTTGCCATGAGCTGATTCAAGTCAAGTCGCCTCTGTGAGTCCTCTGGTGACATCAGTTGCATTGCTTGTGGCTGTAGTGCTGAGTTGACAAACTGGGAGAGCTTTTGGAATGCCTCTTGCTGAAAGTAGCAAGTTTGTTTGACTGAGGTTCAACAGGAGTATGGCCAGGTTGGGCCTAGGCCTATATCAAAGAGTTAATTTTGCTGTACCCAGTGTTTCCACCAGAGGGGGTGAGAGGGGAGGATGATCCCCTCCTCAAAAATTTCAAGGAGGGGATATCCCCCCCTCAAGTTTGCAGACTAACCTTTTTCAAATATCACTATTTTCACTTCAGTAGTGTTTTTCTTTGTTACATTTCAAATGCAATTTTCATGCAGAAGGAAGACTAATTTTGTATTTTGGAGTATAAAAAATAACTCTGGAGGCCATTTTTAACAAAAAAACCAACAAAAAAATTTTTCTCCAAAAATTTTTTCCAAAAAAATTTTAGAAAAAATTTTTGAAATTTTTTTCTCCCCCCTCCTTGACAATCCTGGCGGAATCCCTGGTACCTGAAATGTACATGAAATGAACATGAATTTACCTTTTGGTTGTTCTTCCACATGTGTTTCAGATAAGCGAATGTGACATGAGGATACGTCGTTGGTAGAGGCTGGTCAGGATTCTTTGAAGGGTCGACTCCCAGCAGCTTGACAAGGGTCTTATGGGACACGGCCTGCAGGAAAAAGGGAATCATCACCCCCATGGAACCAAAAATAACCCCATTGCAGGATGACTAAGTCAGTTGTTAAGTAAATGGAAAATCGGTCAGAAAAAGTGAGGCCAGTTTCTACTCACCAATCTACCACTCTTCCGGCACAGGCTGGCATATTTCAACCATGTCCTCATGTCATCAGTCGCCGAGACCACCAAGGAGCGAATCTGAATAATTTTTTGCCAATCTTCGACGACCCGTTGACATCCTTGTAGACGATCCCACCATATATTCTTCAGGACCTCCCGCCGTTCTGGAACCAGCTTGTACTGGATGATCTCCTCCAGTTCTGAGAGCATTTGAACATTTACCATAGCCTGGAATTACAAAATAACTTTTTCCATATTAATATCAATAATTCATGTTATTCAGAACTCCAGTCTGTGAAACTGACAAGAATTCCAGTCTGTGAAACTGACAAGAATTCCAATTCGTAATTGACAAGAATTCCAGTCTGCGAAACTTGAACGAATTCCAGTCTGCGAAACTGACAAGAATTCCAGTCTGTGAAAATGACATGAATTCCAGTCTGTCAAACTGACAAGAATTCCAGTCTGTCAAACTGACAAGAATTTACCAGTCCGTAATACTTACACCATAAGCCCTACTATAACTCTCCCCAACCATAGCAGTCAGCTCCGTATCCAGTATATCACGGGCTTTCTCGATACACTGCTGAGCTAAGCTGTAGTTCTTGTCCATATGGATTGCTAGCACTGCTCGGTAAAAGGCGCCATCATAAGTATCCCTCGGAATCAAACAACTGTACTCTTCCATGCATTCCCATTGATCTGCAAAAAGTGGTACAAGTTTCTCAACAACTCACACTCGAATTCACTGAATGAAATACAAGTTTGGAATGATTATCAGATGAAAATCTACCGGTACGTCATCTTCCTCACAAAACTTACCCAGTCCCCAGGCAGCAGCGGCAGCCATTCTAGCCATGGTCTGACGGATCTCATCACTAACATTTGGCCATTTCTCAACTGCAAGTTGATTCAACTGACCCCTGGCAAAGAATTAAGTAACGTCAATACAGCAAAAAAGATCTACAAGAAGAGACTGGACAGAGTGTCAAAGAATATCCGAAGATTCCCAACGGGCGAAACCTGCCTGCCAACGAGTAAATACTGGACCCAACCAAAAGGGTCCTGAAGGAGCTTGTACAGATGACATCTTCACAAAAAATCCTCCATCTTGATGTTCAAACTGTCGTCAAATTATGTTTTCTCACCCACAGAGAGTGCAGCCACTTACCATTCTCCGAGTGCCTCTAGGCATCTCATCCTGCCCAGGGTCAGGTTGATGTCGTCTGGATTCTGTTCCTGTTTGCTCTCATACGCTGCCAAGGCATCCGTCCACACGTGAAGCTTCTCGTACCACATGTCTTGTACTTTCTGAAAGGTAAACCATAGGCTCATCATATCCTGTGCAATGTTACATGTTTGTGTCCTCGAGCAAAACACTTAACCCAGTTTCTTCTCCGCACTATATGCGAGGCGGCCGAAGACAACCTGTCGGATGTCACTAAATGCTCAACAAGGGCTGTCAGATTGCCTGTGCATTGATCTGCTACTGTTTACCTGTTATGTAGTGCATTTCAACTATTGAAATGTGCGGGTTCTGGGATCTCTTCTACATGTACATGTATATAACGCCTGAGGAAGACTCGATTGGGGTCGAAAATTTGCGAAATACCGGTATTCGGAGACAACTTTTTGATTTATTGTATACATACTGTGTGTCGTTTTTGCGCTCTTTTTTGGATATCCGTTTACCTGTTACGAAGTACACTCCTGCTATTGAAATGTGCGGGTTCACCAAGGCCGTTAACACTTTCCTCAAATGCAACAGCCGATGGGTTTTCCTAGACTGCCTCACATATGGTAAAGTAAATCTTGCTTACCAAATCTGCCCGGTGATGTTTCATGGCGTAATCCAAAACGCCAGCAGCTGCCTCTGGTTGTTGTAACTTGTTGTTGATGCTGAAATATAAGGTGAAATGTAACGTTAGACAGGGAACATAACCATCATGATTTGGCTACAATGGGTGATTTCAAAGTTGGTGTTAACACCGTGTTTACAATGCATTAAAGCATTGTAAACACCGTGTTAACACCAACTTTGAAATCACCCAATGTGTAATCACATCATTACCTCACCATTTGGCTACAAGATCTTCAAATTTGACTAAAATGTGTGTCACAATCTCACTTTTTGGCTACAAAATACATGTAGCTCCATTTGGTTACAATGCATTACATCTTTGCACCATTTGGCTACAAAGAGAAAAGCCAGGAGACTACTGACCTAATTAAGGCTCCCAAGATCTGTGTATTAGCACCACTGTGGAATTCCTCTTCCTTATAATGCAATGCCTTCGCGTATGCACGACATTTGATGGCCCGCTCTCCTAACAGGTTGATACCCAAAGGCAAGGGCCCCTGAAAAAATAAAAAGGTTGAGAATGAAACTACACCTCAATGACCTTCGTTCAATAAGCCCGGCATAATCACCATTTACACACCTCCCTCCCAGACATCTTGGATTCTAAAGCAATTCATGCATGCCTACTCAGATGTATCTTGTAGGCAAACCAAAACATGTGACTGGTTGTGAAATACGACTTTGCCTACCAAATAGTCATCGGCATACACAAGTAACAAGGAAATCTCTGTCAAAACCAAGACAGCAGTCGGCCGTCGAAACGAATTGCCGAATACTGTTTACTCACTTTATCACAATGTTCCATGAACTCGGCAAGATTGAGTAATGTCTGTGTGATCTCTGGGATATCCTGCGCTGTCAACGCTTGTTCAAGGCAGTGGATCAACTCATCTTGTTGAGTCTCGCTCAGCTCAGTCCAACAGGATACGAAGGCGGCATTGAAAAGTTCCCTGAAACAGGAAGTGATGATTGATTTCCGAATTTAGCATATTGTGCAAAATGGGGGACTTTCTTGCCATTAGAGGCCACCACCAGTTGGCGGTCCTAGGACATCACAAAATTTGACGTCACAGAGAAGAAGTCCATGCACAACGTCACCCATAATGACGTGGAGGCCATGAATTACGTTTGTGACATCAAATTTTGTGATGTGCTAGGACCACTAACAGTAAAGTCTCTCAGTGAGAGCCAACTTATGGCAGAAATTTCTCATGTGGAGGACTGCCTTATTTACCTTGCTAGAGGGTTGTAAGTCTGTGCCAAAGCCCAACATGATCGGAGAGCGGGTGAGGGTGATTCCTTCAACAGCTCAATGCTCAGCCTCCGCAGCCATTCCATCCAATCATCTTTGGACACCCTCCTGGTGGCCTGCCATGCCTGAAATGAACATGTCACGCAAATTCATACAAGATGTGGATCACGATTTTAGTACATTAATATTTTGGAAATGTAGGCCTACTTAGAGATAAATTTCCAAAGAAAACTGGCAACTTGGCATATTTCCTTGAGACACTTACTCGCTGTAAATTAGTGGCACTGACGTGAAGTTTTTTGATGGTTGCTGTCTCCGCACTCTGGTCAGTGCTGATGTCATTAGCCTTGCCGCGGCGA
>NMRB01000541.1:291281-324481 GCA_002633025.1 Notospermus geniculatus
GTCAGAGTGGCGCAATGGAAACATCGGCGCCTGTCACCTCTGAGGTCGCGGGTTCGATTCCCGGTCGGGTCCGTGTCTCATGTGATAGAGAGGGCGACTCTCTTTGACAGCGCAGGTTTTCTCCGGGCACTCCGGTTTCCTCCTGCATTACATTAAAATCGCCCAATATTGTCTATAGAACCAATAATGCCGAATTTGGCGCTCGGTTCTCAACTCAATATTTTATAATGACGATGAAGAACGAGCAGACTACAGTGATTCAAAACACTTGCCTTGTCAAATTTATCAGCCATGAGAGCCTTGCATGTCCGACTCTCATAGAAGATGTTCTTCTGGGTGCCAGGACGACCTTTCAAAGATGGCCGCAGGCTTTGACTCTTGGAGTGAAATGCATGACTGCTGAAGAAAGACTGGTGTTTTGCTTTGGAGTAAAGCTCCTGTAAGAAAAAGTCAAAATTCTCAACCCTAGGGGATTTGATCTTGGGCTGAAGATGCCAAGGAAAACACGCAAAATGGGCATCTTTTCTAAAGAGTATTCCTGTGGAAGCACATTCATCAAGATAGAACATTTTGCCGGCAACTAACAACTTTAACTTGCAGAGTTAACATGTATGGGCAAGTTCCCAATATTGACCAATCCGAGACTGGCTTACAGAACCATTCATTGGTCACGATGACTGCAGCAGGTATCCATGGCAACCAGGGATCGACCTTACCTTATAGTGTCTTTCATGTTGTTTCTGTTGTTCCGTAATTTCTTCCATTTCTAAACGAAGCCTCTGAAATTATGAAAAGCAGAGGTTGGAGAAAAAAAAATCTTTGCACAAACGAGAAGGAAAAGGGCCGAAGAACTACAATGTATTCCATCAGGGGATCGGACCCTCAACTGCAGAGGTGACAGGCGTCGATATTCCCACTTTGCCACACTGACAGCCTCAACTCTTTCGAACAACCAAGTAGAAAAGTCGGAACATACCTCGCCCTCGACATTGCTACACCTCAGTAGTTCATTGATAATGAGAAGTGATCCATGGGCCCAGTCGTCCCGCGTCACCCTCTTGTCTCGCGCTTGAACATCATCGTAATTTCTCTCAGCTTCTTCGTAACATTGCTGTGAAAGAAGAAACAGTTTTCTATCAGCAATTGTCAAAGTCAGCAGACACAAACGGGTGTGAACATCATGAGTTACAGCCCTATTCAAAGTCCAGACAACTGATGTATCTTTGAGAATTACCAACCTTATACCATGTTGGTCGCTGACTCTCCTTCGTCTCTCGTTGTGAGGTGACAACTAAAGCAGCCCTGAGCGCAGCGACTGCTCCCTCGCGGATATTGGGCTAGAAGTGAAGAATTATCCAGTTTCATTAACCGTTTCAGACTGGAGGTAGTTAAAATGAACAATTTTGTTCATGTTTTTTTCTTGTTATTATGTTCAGTGCCAAGACCCTGGCTGTCTATTACAGGGGTGCATTTTTGCATTACGTCAAAACAAACTCCAGTGTTGAAGAGAGTGATGACTGTTAAGTGAAATTGACATGTACCTTTATATCCCTGACAGCATTGAAAATACAGTCAAAGAACTGTTGGACTTGTTGAAAGAAAAATGTTGGCGTGCACACAGCCAGTTCTCTCACAACCAGCACCTGAAAAAGTACATATCAGAAAACATGAAATACAGTCGGATCTCCCCGAAGGGACACCCCTTCCTGGGGACACCTCTATTAAAGAGAGTAGAGTTCAATCTTCAACAGGTTCATTTTGGCCTCTGTATTGAGGACACCTCTCCATTAAGGACACCACTGGGTAATCCCAAAGTATCCTCAATTGAGCGGTTCCATTGAAGTTCTATTCTCACAACAGGCTTAGAGTTAGACTGTTAGGGTCATGAATGGCTTAGAGTTAGACTGTTAGGGTCATATTCATGAAGCGGTTCTATCGTTAGAACTGTTTTAGTCCGGTTCCAACTGTACATGTGATGTACACTTGGAACCAGTCTCAGATGGTTTTAACAATAGAACCGCTTTATGAATATGACCCTTAGAGATCAGCTTAGTTTGGGACACAGGTCCCTGGTTTAAAAATCCCCTCCTACTTCGGAGAAACTTGTCTGGGATGAGCACCACGGTACTCTTCATCTCAGAGCATGGCCAGGAATATATTTCAGCGTTTACTGGCGACAAAATATACTCACTGCTGCCAGTCTTCGGCCCTCATTCCTATCCCCATTAAGCCACTCAAATGCTCTCTTTTCTTCATATTCAACGTATTCTGAAGTGTATGTCCCTGATGCGAGAGCCAGACGGCCTACAGCTTTGGCAGCCATTTCCATCACTGTGATGTCACTTGATGGTAGGAGGTTACGCAGATAGTTAGCGAATCTGCTGATGCGTGTGCCAGTATTCCCGACATCAACGCCAATCAGGCTGACTGAAAGAACAATTTTGACAGAAAATATGAAGGCACGTTGCATGGCTTTGGACATCCATAGGGTCATGAACTCACAATGAGCGCAGTAATTACAAAAGCAACGGTTAGGGTAATTTGCTCAAGTCATCATATCAGCAAACGGCCAGGGCATGATGTAACTTACATCATGAAAGTAAGACTTGGAGAAACTCCATATACACCACTAGGTTTATCATGGACAGGCATGACAGGTGTTGTGCATATAGGGCTCTCTTATAGCATCACAGAGCCTGTAACTCTATATTTGGTGAATACAAGTATTTGTCATTAGATTAGAACAGTCTTTGAACCTGTGACTTCAGTTGGTGCGTGGGATTAAAGCCTAGGTCACTTAGGGTCTTCATTTCATCGCTATCATATGGGTCTTCTACAGCGCTATTTGAAGGTGAGCAGAAGAATCTTATTTACTTGACACTAGCTTTAGTACCCGGTAAACCGGGTTTGTATTATTGTATAAGATATGGTACTTTGTTGACATTAGCCCAGCTGCGGACATACCTCAATGACGTGACGACGTCATGCAGATTTCAGACGGCAACGGTGATGACATGCATGACGTCACACAACGTTTAGTGACGTCACTGCTTTTGAATTTGATGCAATTTGACTGAAAAACGCTTCTTATAGCTTACTTTGGCCGATTTAAAAATTTTAACCTTGAAAAGATCACTCCTTGTATCAAGAGCAATCGAATAAGGTATTGCTCAGCTCCCTCCATGCAGCGGTTGCAGAGAACATTCATGACAAAGACCGGGCGAATTTGCTTTATATGTATTAGATGTATAATTTCATGGGATGCAGAACTGGAGAAATTAGAGGAGTGGTTCCTGATTGTTGTGATCTGGCGCAGCAGCAGAATTCTGTACGTTCTGAAGCGGATGAATGCGGCAAACCTCCGAGGTGGAAGTTACAGAATCTGGATGGAAAGACTTTTTACGGAAGACAAAATGTGGAATGACAGGTAGATGAGCACACCTACCAATTGCTAAGATGCCACCTTTCCGCTCATTCACATCAGGACTGGAGACCATCTCAAATATCTGATGATTCATTTCATCCATGAATGCCGTGAAATCATCATTTGATACCTCCCTCAACTCTGTTGAAACATAATGGTTGAGTTCGTTGGCAATCCGACCCCTCGTCTCCTCATTTCGGCTCTTCAGCCCGCTGATGAAGTGCTGCAGCAACTGA
The DNA here is from genome assembly GCA_002633025.1 of Notospermus geniculatus. Classification (NCBI taxonomy): domain Eukaryota; kingdom Metazoa; phylum Nemertea; class Pilidiophora; order Heteronemertea; family Lineidae; genus Notospermus; species Notospermus geniculatus. Next base: position 294,942 of record NMRB01000541.1, read on the forward strand.
GCTGTCATGATGACTCTTTGTCCAGTTTTTATCTAACAATACAGAGTTGCAGTCTACATCCTTAAGGGGAAACCCTGGAAAACAAAAGCATGAAAGAGACATCAGTATTCCAATCAATGACAATAGGCACAGTGACAGGGACAAATGTGATGTGAATATGAATAGGCGGACTAGGCCTACCACCGAGTAGAACCCCCTCTAGGCCTAAGCTCATGCTCATCAAATGGCCACCTCGCTCTAGGCCTGCCAAGTCCTACCCAAAAAGAAGGGGGAGGAGGGTCGGTCCAGGGACACCTCTCTCCTCCATCTTCCTGCCCTGCTCGTCCGTCTCTCACTCAGTGTTCTCCACACCAGTTAAAAAAAGGGCGGCTCGCCCCTCTTAAAAATACCGATGGCAAAATCCGCCCCTCTTAAAAACGACCTACCCCTCTTAAAAATTTGTCCGCCCTAATATTTATGGTTTAGATCGCTCAATTATGCATCTCAGATGCTAAGAAAACGCATCTCAGAGCACCTAAAATCCAAATTTTGCCCCCATCAGTCAGAAGGTGCTCGCGTGGTGCCTTTGGCACCACGCCCACCGCCGCCCGTCTTACACCAAAACCCGTGCCCGTGGAGAAGACTGCTCACTGACTGACTGGGAGACGAGGACTGGAGTGTGGACATGGTCACATGGACGGTGGACACTGGCAGTGAGTGGCACTGCCAACTGGTGGTGGTGGCGAGACAGAGAGGACATGGATATGGCCCAGGCCGGGGGGGGGGGGGGGGGGGGGGAGNATCAAAATCTGTTTTGTTGAAAGATCGATCCTTTCCACTGAGTTGCTCAAACATTACCCCCAGTTCAAATACTAGTGCTCTTTTGCCAATGCAGACTTCACTGAGCAGTCAATCATGGCAACAGATTCTGCAGTTCCTCATCACACAGTCGCAGAACCTTGATGGGTCCACTCTGGCAAATCTCATTGAAAATATCACCTTGATGTTCAGTAAGACACATCCAAGCCCTGCCTTGCCAGCTGTGAATAACTCGACAACGTCTAACCTGAGTGAGAGCTTCATCCAAGAACTGTCAAATCTGTTGAACACAAGTCAGACGGCAGTGGATATTTCTGACCTGTATAACCCAGATTTTAATTACATGGTGGACAATCTCCCTGTCCCACCTAACAGTCCTACAAGACCCGAGTCCAGGCTTGGTCCTCTGATCCCTTCAAATGAATATTTATCTGGCCTTGACACTTATCATGTGGATGATAATGAACAGGATTCTGCACCGGCACCTGTGCCAACTCCAGGTCTTCGGAAAAGAACTGAATCGGAAGTTAGTGCCTGGCACCCACAGGAAATTCAGACATTAGAAACAGACCATGATGATTTAGGTCAGTTGTCCCTGTCAAAAAAAATTGATGAAGAACACGATTTGCCAGAAGAGAAAGCTCTCTCTCTTCAAGAGTCGATTGCGGAAATGTTGAGTGGGAAAGATGCACGAATGGCGGGGTTACAAAATGACGTGTGGTTTGGACACGGGAAGGCTGTTATTGAAAGGAAAGATGATGGCAGACAGCAACAGGACCGGACACGTCATCGACACATGTCTGAACATTTGGAAATGATACGCCATGATGAAATGCTGCGGCACCGACACATGTCTGAGAATGTGCCTAACTTATTTCCTCGCACACAAACCCAACATTTGCACCAAGGGACTGACACGTGCGCCAACACCATATTTCCTCAGGTGCAGGAAGAGAATGTCCGCCATCGTCATGCTTCGGAAAACTTGTCATTTTCACATGAAGGGTCCACACACCCAAGAATTCGACACAGATCTGAACATACCCTCGGATTTACCCGTGTGAATGACGAGTTCACGAATATTGGTCAGTCCTCTGCTGATCTGCAAACTTTTCAACAAATGTTTGTTGATCAAAACCGTGTGCGGCACTCTTCAGGAAACACTATGTTCTTACCCATAGAGTCAAGTGTCGACAGAGTACGTCCGACCTCTGTAAATCAACCTTTTCCTGCTATGACTGTGACTACGAATCCTGATAGGGTTCGTCATATTTCTGGTGGTGCTTCTGAGATGAATACTGGTATGAATATGATGACTAGATCACATCATAATTCTGGTGAAAAACAAATGTTTGAGAATTCCCAAGGATTAACTTTGAATACAAATGGACTAGTGGACAATGTAATGAATCAAGGAGGTTCACAGGTGCTCCATGTTGCTACAGAAGCAATGGATATAGACGGAACAAACCAGATTTCTGTCAGCAGAGACATTTTACAGGAAATCAGTTCTGATGCAGTAAGAATGAGCCAGTTGACAGGCGGACAAGACACCGAGGCTTTTGAGCAAGCAGTGGTAAGCAGGAGCCGCCATGTCTCTGGTGAAGTCTCGGGATATGGACCAGCTGAAACTACCGGTAAATGTGTTGAACGGCAACGGCATCTGTCTGGTAATATCCAGGAGGAACTCTCGCAGTTTAGGGATGCAAATTTAGTCGGCCTAGTTACGGGAAATGTGCAGGAGTTTACTGAGTTTACTGGACAACCAGGTTGCTCTGCAGGAAATACTATTCAGAGGTGCCAAAGTGATGAAATTCCTGTCGGACTATCAGATGGGCAACTTATGCCGCAGGTGGATGCAGAAGTTAGCCAAATTTTACAAGGAAGTGCCTTGCAACCTTTGATAATGAAGATGGACCAGAACAGGTCCCAGGGAGCCGAGAGCGCTCCAGTATTTTCACCAGGTGATGCTTTGAAGTATCGCCACGCTTCAGTTACTTTTTCGCCAGTTGTTGCAGTTGTTCAAGAGAATCATCAAACACCTGGGACTCCGCAGGTGCTGTCATCAACACAGCTGGAACACATGGACGTTCAACATGTGCCAGCATCCGAAACAGCTGAAAGTGTACCTCAGGAAGTTTCAAGGTTTGATCAAATGCCAAATATGGCAGTTTTTGCCTCTCAAGTTTTGAATCCTGAGTCGACTCGGATGCGCCACGCGTCGGAGACGGCCCTTGTTCTGTCTCAAGCACGAGATGAAGCAGGAAGGGTTCGTCATGCATCGGAAAAAGTACCAAGCATAACAAGGCAAATTTTTCCACTGGCTGAAATATTTCAACGTGGGAAGGGGTTGAATCATGTGGATAGTTCAAAGTCTTCTGAGAACACAGAGCAAAGTTACACACATGTAGGAGAAGAAGGGAATATTTCAGGGCAGCATAACACAGGACATTCAAATGGGACAGGGGAGGAACGGACTGAGACCGAGGGAGATGATATACCTTTGAGTCATTATCGCTTCAAGTGTCCTGTCTGTGGGGAACGGTTGTTGGACACCAAGGCATACAATGCTCATAAGAAACACGGGCATAACGACATGAAGTGCCCAGTGTGTAATAAGAAATGTCGAGATCTTCACAAACTGGCGGAGCACTTGAGACGTCATACGAAAACAGCACATCTGACGTGTGGCGTATGTGGGAGAGGGTTCGTCCACGCCAGTGCTTACAAGGTATGTCAAACTAAGCACACGATTTTAGCACCTCATCTGGTAGATTTTTGCTCTCTGCTTTTTTGTTGACCATAGAGCGGATTGCACCTGACGCGAGGCTGGGTGCTTATCGCCGAAATTGAGGGACGTGCGTCTCGCTCTCTGCTTAAACTGAATAAATAAAGAAACGATAAAATGCTATCCTTAATTGTGAGGTGCCTTGATTACAGTGGTCAGCTCATATGAAAATGGCAAATTCAAGACTGAACTTCATAGAAGTGTCCTACTGGCTGAGTTTCCACTCTGGTGCCCAAAGTGATTGGCTGCAGATATCTTAATTATGGTTCACCAGTGTTTCTGCCAGAGGGTACTAAGGATACTATGCTAGTACCTTCAAAAGAACAGAAAAGGCCAGTTTTCTTTAATTTCATGGGCTTTTTGCTGATTTTGAAGAAATTACATGAATTAGTACCCCCAAAAAAGTTCTGGCAGAAACCCTCTTCTGCACTGGGTAATGCATTTTTGCAGTTCAAGAACATATGCTAAACTATGCAGTGTTTATTTCATTTTCAGCTCCATGTGATGAAACACAACAATGACCGACCATATCTTTGCGAGCATTGTGGCAAAGCATACACAAGTCTTGGTCAGTTGGAGACGCATAAACGCGATCATGAAGGTGAGTTTATAATTGGATGCCCTGCTGCTGAGTGTTTTTAAACGATGAATTTAAAAACTCAAAATATGTCCAAATAAGTGAGAAATTTCTGTGTTCCCACATGTGGTGGAGGTTTACAAAACTTGTCCATTCCAGACCTGACACAGTTTGGTAACAGTTGCACAGTGTGCGGAAAGGTATTTAAGACGAAGACGAAACTGAAGACACATTTAGTGACACATTCAGATGTTAGGTCCTGGGTTTGTGACTTCTGTGGCAAATGCTTCAAGGTACGTGCAGATTGTGGACCCATTTCAGTTACCACTACTTGGAAATTGGAAAGATTCCCAATCGTTTTCTTTGTGGTGGTGCATATTGAAAGTTGACACGTTTGATTTGAAGTCTTGGACTTTTAGAAGGCTAGGTATGGAAAGATACTGTAAATATCTAGTTGTTAAAGCTGAACTTAATAGATATAAACCCCAAGCGGCAGAGGTAGAAATTACGAACAGCCACAAGGCACTTCCAAACTACCTCTGAAAACGATACACCCATCGGACGGTCACAGTTGGTTTCACTTGCCACCAAGCTCTTCAACAGAAAAGATCTCAGCACAGCTTCCAAATGAGAAAAAACGAAAAATAATCTGTGATGGCACCGAGATTCGAACCCACAACCCTCTGATCGATTCGCCAACCTCTTTCTGTACGCGCCACGAAGACTGCTTGCTTGCATGACGACAATTCCGATCGCTTTATTTCCTCATGGAGATCTTCAAAACCACAGCGCCTTTATTGTAGATCGGCGTCGTTGTATGCAAGTAGTCACATGTGGCGCAAACAGAAAGAGGTTGGCGAGTCGATCAGAGGGTTGTGGGTTCGAATCTCCTGCCATCACAGATTATTTTTCGTTTTTTCTCATTTGGCAGCTGTGCTGAGATCTTTACTGTTCAAGAGGGTGGTGGCAAGTGAAACCAACTGTGACCGTCCGAGAGGGTGTATCGTTTTCAGAGGTAGTTTGGAAGTGCCTTGTGGCTGTTCGTAATTTCTACCTCTGCCGCTTGGGGTTAATATCTATTAAGTTCAGCTTTAATATCAGAAAAATTTAGTATTTTTGTCATTTTTCCAGACAAAGCAAACATTAGTGACGCACACAAAGACCCACAGTGATGTTCGTCCATATTTGTGCACAATCTGTGGTCGAGCCTTCAAACAGGTCGAGGCCCTCAGTGCTCACAAGAAGACTCACAATACTGACCAAGAACAACATCAGTGCAAGGTAATAGAGTCGTTTGAGGGGTCAATATCTATAACTTATGATTTACATTCAACTGGACAAGATATGTTCCAAGAAACTTTCATGAAAATTTGAGAATTTATAGTGATCGGATTTTGGGTTGTTGGGGGAGCGAAGTGGTGCAGTGGTTGAATATCGGACTGGAGACCAAGGGGTCTAGGGTTCGATTCCCAGCTGAGTGGCCGTTTTGTATTCTCTACTGGTCTTGAAAGGATGAAGTGATGTGCTGAATGGTCTGCTTGCCGAGTTCCCAAAAAACGTTCTCTGGGATAATATTAAATGATTACAGTGGGAAGTGCTGTATAAAAACTTAATATTATCATTGCTATAACTAACTATGATCAACACTTTCTCGTCTTAATTACAGCAATGCAATAAAGTGTTCAAAAGCTCCTACTCGCTGAGGGATCACGAACGGTTGGCCCACACTGGTAGTGTTTTTCAATGTAACGACTGTGATATGACTTTCAAGACAAAGTCTGGCATTGAACATCACATTCAAAACAAACATATCAACATCAAGAAAATATGGAGTTGTCCTATCTGTCAGGGAGTCTTTCCTCAGGAGAGGTACCTCAAGGTGTGTTGACAGTTGATTACAGAACATTGTCTACAACCCCCACCCCTTCAATGGACAATTTAAAGCTGAACTGTGTGAACAAAAAGCCCTCATGCGGCGAGCAAGAGAAATGCAAATGCCCTGCAAACACCTCAAACGAAGGCTCAGAACATGATAGACCCCGCGATGCCAGGAGGGCGCCACCTTATTTGCCTTCGGGCAACAGAGCTGTCAACATCTCCGGATACCGCTTACATGTACACTACTCAAAGAAAAAAAATTCAAGTCATTTTAGACCGGATTCGAACCGTAAACCTTCTGATTTGTAATCCACCACTCTATCCACTCGGCCAACGAGCCAGCTGACAAGGACATGATTTGTGTTTGTCATAGACGTAGGCCTTCGCCTTACGTAATAATACTACGAATGAGAGAAAACACGGGAAGCCACTAACAAGTTCGGTGTGGCCGAATGGGGAAGACGGTGGAACGAAGATAACAGGGCGCGGGTTCAATTCCCAGCTGGGTCAAAACTTTTTCTTTCAAAAAAGTGGAGCTCACCAGGAGCTCACCAGAGGTTGTTGACACCTTGACAGCCCGAAGACAAATAAGGTGGCGCCCTCCTGGCGTCGCGGGGTCTATCATGTTCTGAGCCTTCGTTTGAGGTGTTTGCAGGGCGTTTGCATTTCTCTTGCTCGCCGCATGAGGGCTTTTTGTTCATGCAGTTCAGCTTTAAATATGAGCAGTTGTTTGTGTGACATTGGAATGGCATTCTATCAGAAATTATGGACTACATGTTTAAGTTTCTAAACACTTTTTCAGGCACATTTGAAGTGTGAACATGGCTCGCCGAAGAAACAACAAACGAAGAGGCAGAGGAGAACTCAGGCTCCAGAAAATGCATCTCTTTTCGTCAAAACTCTTCTCCAGAAGGACGATAAAATTGCCAATGTCATAGAAGTTGGACAGCTGACCGATCCCGAGCTGGTGAAGGCCATTGAGGTTCAGAGTGCAGAACAAGTTCCGCGAGTGATCCCGGTTGATATGTACGGCTCGTCGCCGCAGGAGATCCTGTCTAATGACTTGTTGGGGAATCTCGAAGGCAATGTGGCGACGGATGGAACGTTTGTTCAGTATGTTGTTGTAGGGAGTAATATTGACATAGAGAGCACTGGGACTTGATATGCAGGAATAAAAGTGACTGGATTCATATGGCTCTGTATACATACACACGTGCTCTATAGCGGAACCTCTCTTATTGATCACCTCTGTCAGGAGGACACCTCCTATCAAGAAGAGCAAAGTTCTCTCCCAGATTGGTCATATACATAATGTTCTATTTGACCTCTGTAATCAGATCACCTCTCAATTAAGGACAGCATTTATCAATACCTAAAGTGTCCTTCAAATACCGTAGGTAGGTCCCACTATATTTGCAATACAATTGGTTTGATCTGATGATTCCTATAGATGCACATTGAATGAAACAATATTTACCAGCATTTCTCAAACTTTATTTTTCTAATATGCGCTGTATGAAACTGTGATAAACAAGAAATAAAACCAAACATGAAGGGGTTTGATTTCGTTAAATCTTATTGATTCATTCTCCATTTCATTCAAGTCAAAGCTCCCAAACTCTTGGGACTTCTACCTGTAGGCCCTGCTCTTCAACACCACTAGGCCTACTGGAAGGGGTATCTATACAACGAAGACTGATAAAACCTACTATAAAACGTAGAGCCTACTATAAAACAAAGACCCTGGTCCCTACAAAATGCAAACCCTATTATAAAACGAAGACCCTGGTGGACATATTAATAAAATGCAGACCCTACTATGAACAAACCAGCTAGCTGGCTACATGCATACATGTAAAGTCAACACAATTGAGATCATTGAAAAGTAAACTCATTGTGTCATCAATATGCCAATTTATTGGTACTCAAATGGTACATACCAGTTTGCAGTAAAGGTGCAGTGTACTTATGTATGTCTGTCCTTGGGCACCAATCAAGATGAATCGATTCATGCAATCAAAATTCTGAAATATCACAGTCGACAACAATCAACATTTCTTTTCTGCTGAGCTCCATCCTTCCTCTTTCATCCGTTATCAAAGTTCTGCAACAGAACTAATTTCTGTGGTTCAAGTTTCTGCCGGCAAAGAGGACAGAAAGGCTGAAAAAAAAAATCGATTTTGAATAACGAATAGCAGTCATTGCCACAGAAATACATGACAGGGCCGGATCCAGGAATCACAGAAGGGGGGGGGGCGAGCTGGATAGAATTGGTGAACACCCAAAAAGTGCTGTCTGAATGGGGGGTCTGGGGNGCGTATGCCCCCCCTGGATCCGGCCCTGCATCAGTTATTGTTGAAGGAGTGCAGAAAGGAGTGATAATGATATGGGGGAAGCTACAAGTACAATCTCCACCATGTAATGCAGATCTCCACCATGTAATGTACATGTAGTGTGGAGTGGATTGTGACTCACCTGAGTTGAGCACCATTCGTGTATACAGGACCAACAGAATAGATGTCCACAAGTTGTCAAGGTTGTACTTTGGCGAACCTCCAGGCAGAGTGCACATTTATTCCTTGCTGTTGGGAGTATGCCATCAGAACCAATGCTGAAGAAATCAAGATTAGTGATTAACACATTCCCCACCATTGACGAGATTTTTCATCAATTGCTTCAGGACGGTTCCCCGCCATTGACGAGATTTTCCGGCAATCGTAGTTTATACAGCCACCAAACGATACATGTAGATGGACCCACTGGCCATCTTGTCTCGCTGTGCTTTCAACAATCTCATTGAACACGGTCTTGAAATAGGTGGAGGTTTGTTTGTATTTTAGTGTGGTTTAAGCCAACATGGCGGCGCTCGGGAGGCGTTTTCTCCGTTTTTTTGCAAAAAAACGTGCGTATTTGTGAAAATAGCAAGTTTTCTAAAGCTTGTGGAAAGAAAGTGGTTGGACATAGAACAAAATGGTTTTTGGTATCAGAAACAACGGACTTTGATCTTTCTATTGACATGTTCTTTGTTCCCATATCTCAAGTGATAAATTTTCTGGAGAAATACGAAATTTGGTAAAAATCGCTAAAATGCTGGCGCTGGCTGGTTACTTTTTAAAAAAATGTTGGCGGGGAGGTTTTGTCATTCAGCGTCAAGTCTGATATTCTGGCTCTGTGTCATCACTAATGCTAAAGGACAAAAACATACCTGTCGTCCCTGGAATGAGATCGTCTTGGACTTGTGCTGCCGCTGTCTTTCCAAAGACTGTACAGACTTTGGCAGCAGGTGAATCCCAACTGAAGCAATGACAAATAACCAAGGATTTTGAAGTCTGGAGGAGTCTGTCCACCAATAATTCTGACTCGCACCTATAACAGAACACAGAGATACACTTAGACAAAACAGAAGAGTTGTGTTTGCTTGATAGCTGAGTGGAATGATATCCGCATTTTATGAGTAATACTGGAGAACACGAGAACTGACACCAGCATGGGACGTGTCAGTATGGGACATACATGGTTCTCTTGCCAAATTGTCCCTGGATAATGGGGTTATCCGCATTGAAGCAGACCACCGAGAATGTGCGTGGGTTTGAACTTATAGTACACAGATGCCACATATTATTCATGACGATTCAAGGTGTGATTGACCGTGCTTGGTGAACCGCATCTCTCGAACAATGAGCCTCTATAGGTGTTACCTCTGCTCTATAGATCGATTGCACGCTGTCCGATCTTTCCCGACCGCCGCCGTCAAGGCTACCGATCTCGGTTGGGAATCTAAAATTAGAAACTCCCCGCATGCGCAGTAGGCTGGGTCCGAAAATAAATGACCTTGTCGTTTTTGAGTGACAGCGTTGCCATGCTTCTCCTCGGCCCTCTTCTGCCGGTATTCTGAAGAACCGCACGATATTTGATTGTCCAAAATGTGCCCCACAGTTTTTAACAATGCATACTTTCACCATTTTATATTTTAGTGATCGTAATACGTGTACAAAATCGAGTTTTTAGCCGCGTTTCAGTTTGTTTACATGTCCATCCCGAAATTGCTTCCGGACCCAGCCCGAGCGCATGCGCGAAACTTCGTTCTCGCGATGACGCACAACAATGCCCGAACGGAGATCGAGAGTCATTGTTGGTGTTGACAACAGTGGTCGGAAAAGATCGGAAACGGCGTGCAATCGATCTATAAGTCATCATGTGACCAAATGGAGAACCCCATCAGCATATCACATGATACCCTCAGCCAAGTTCGCAATCAGGAGCAATGAGATGTTTCCACTCACATAACGGATATTTGTAACCCTTTTAGCGACGTGATAAAATACTCCAAACAGGTAGAATACAGTCATGTGACATCTGTGAATGATCAGAATATTCTCCTTGAAAATCCGGGTGAATTTCAGCAACTTGTCGTTCACATCTGGTGGGAATTGGAACTCGTTACGATCGAGTTTCTTCTCCAGCCTATCAAGGAGCTTCTCCAGGAGGTAAGGGGTGAAAATGTGAAATAGGACAAGGAGGACTCGTCTCTGTAATAATAGAAAATACAGTACCGGTATACAACTTGAATAGTTTGCAACTGTTGCATTGTGAAGTCAAGAAAGACAAGATAATCAAACTTGAGGACAGAATTACTTGCTTAATCTTGCCTGTTTTATTAATCGTTTCCAAAATACTCTGATACGCACCATCCAAGATGGGATAGCCCTCTTTGTTTCATCAACTTGTAGAATGTTGACATATTCCTCTCCAAGGGTTTGCGAGCCTGCTAAAGTTGTCAGGGTGAAGTATCCCAAATCAGCAGCCAATACCAACTCCTTTTTCCATTTCATCCAAAACCGAGGTCCTGGAATAGAAAACAAGAGTTTTTCGCGTTGTTTCACCCATCATTGCTAGATCTTAGGCCTATATCTCAACTTTGAAGTCAATGTAAAAGGAATACCAAAGAAATCTCCCACTAGGCCCTAATTGAAACTTACCGAACAAAGATTGGGCAACATCAGTTAGCCGCCTCCTTAGACTTGCCAAATAATAATCATCTTTCTGATTGGAACGGACTATCTCCACTACACTGGCATCTGTCAGCATCACACTTGTTATGATTGAAGAAAACTAATGAATCATCAGCTGATTACATCATCATTTTATAATATCTGCCTTTTCAGTCTCCGAGTCGGGAGGTCATACCATCATTAGTGTAAACTGCAGAGAAAGCAATGTAAACATGGTAATAAGGCCCACCAATAACCAGATAACAGATAGATAGGCAAAACAGGCCATTCGTACGAAAATTCATCGACCTTCTTTAACACACAGCTAGGGGCTTGAATCAATGGTGAAAAAGGTTAAAATGTGTTGGGATATTACCACAGAGGGTGGGTGCTACCAAAAATAGTGCTACTTTAGTGGGGTCTCTGTGTGTGGTAGGAAATAGAAATAGAAATAGTTTATTGAATTAAGAGGCCCTCTAGGAGCAAAGAGAAATCACAATGTATAATACAGGATTCTGATTGAAAATGAACAGGATGGAATACATAATACAGATTACAAACATAATGTAGTAGGCCTATATAGTATGACTAGTGATAATTCTGACAAGATTTATACAACATACCGGTAGGCCTAGCTAGGCCTAGTAGGCTATATGAATAGCCTATGAAATTAATTTCTGAGATTCATACAACTTGATATGAATTCGGCTAGGCCTACCAAATTAGGCCTACATATCATTTTGTTGTCCTCATTTGAGAGTAACCAAATGAATTTGTTGTCATTGGGCCTAATCTCATGCTAATATAGGCCTAGGCCTAGGCCTAGTCATGGTAGGGCCTAGGCCTACAGTAGGCCTAATCTGCTAATCATGCTAATATCCCAACACATTTTGCCTAGTAGGCCTAGGCCCCTAACCTTCCAAAAAACACTTTCACCAGCCTGGAAATACATGCATAAGTGAAATGAGCGCATGAAATAGGCCCTTTAGTATCTTCACCATGTCCCCACACCTTCAGTCCCAACGGATATAGTTTTTTCGCGCTGTTTGAGCGGCCTGAAAATGACCCATTTTAAAGGAAAACCTGAAGGAAAATTGACCGGAAGTCCTTTTGGAGGGGACGGTCACGTGACAATGGGAAAACCGAGAATTGAATTGATTCAAGCCCCTGTGCTTTAACACTCCACAACTAGGCTAGGCCTACTCAAAATACGTGTAATTGCAGTAGGCCTAGGCCTACATTGATATTTCTGATAAATTCTGGGGCATTGATATGCTAAATTCAATCAAATGCAAATTACAAATTACATGAAATGCATGAAATGGACTTAGCAGCACTAGCATGACTAGGCCTAGCTGGTGATATTGTAAGTGACCGTGGAAAGGTGGCAGCACAGTACGGTGACCTATTTCTTGCGCAAGGCACTTTCTTATGGGGAACATTCACAGTGTAAAAACTCAGTACATTGCCACCACGTCATCGCCTGAAGTGCGCGAGATTGTACTTTTTCAACATGGCAGCGTGCACTGAAATCCTGACATCCACTTTTCCTTCCCTTGATGGCGAATTACTCCAATATATTGAGGGTAATTTGGACCAATTTTATATTCTTTGCTTATTTTATGTACTCCTTCATGTGTATTGGTTGTCCATTTTTACGGATTATCTCAGATCTTGGCGTTTATTGGCCTTCCTCATCTCATCATGCTCATCCACCACTAGTCCACACTCCACACAGACATGCAGACAGCACAGCACACAGATCATGATGAGATGTCACAATCACCATGCAATCACCACACCATGACATCCAGTGTAGTGTAGTAGGCCTAGGCCTAGTATTATGTAGGCCTAGGCCTAGGCCTACTGCACTAGCCTAGTGTCATAACTGATTGGTAGGCCTAGCATGTTGTAAAGTAGGCCTACTCTCCATTCCAGTTCCGATTGGCGCGAGGTTTATCAACGATAGCTCCCCAACGCCTGGGCCGATTTTGATGAAACATACGTCAATCGACTTATCTTTCTTGCCGGTATCTTATAATCCAAGTTTCATCGGACTTTATTGCAGTTACCCGGTAAGTCGTTGAAATTGACCAAAATGTCATTTTCGCCGATCGGCTGCCTCCATTGAAATGACGTCATCGCCAGCGCCACACGAGGAACGTCAGATCGGACTATTTGTTCGGGGGAGAGAAGCCTCTCAGACAGTTCGCATCTGACCTCAGTTTTTTCCATGCTAACAGAGATTTATTGTTCGTCAGATGAATAAAATCACATTTAGTCAAATATAGCAACGGAAAACATCCATATTTCTAGCACATAAACTCACAGGGAAAAACTCAGCTGAACACGTGAACGCAGGAGCAGCTGCCCACCCCTACGAAAAATCGACGCGACCACGCAAAACACAGCGCTCGTAGCGGCCAAATCATAGAACTACACTTTGTGCACAACCTCGCGTGCAAATGTACAGGGGTCAAAATATCGAGAAGTAGTGGGAATATCGCGATGAAACTTGGATTATAAGATACCGGCAAGAAAGACAAGTCGATTGATGTATGTTTCATCAAAATCGGCCCAGGCGTTGCGGAGCTATCGTTCATAAACCTCGCGCCAATCGGAACTGGAATGAACAGTAGGCCGCCTAGTCTCAGTCTACAGTGGTCTAGTAATTAAGTGTGAAGTCTGTGTCCTGTCATGCCTGTGCTGTGGTCAGCTGTGATCAGTGTTCACGTGTCACTTACCATGCTTACATGAAGGCCTGGCATCGGCTATGCAGGCAGGCAAGCAAGGCCTCTAGATTTAGACTAGGCCTACCAACCATGACGTAGGCTAGTAGAGACAAGAGTAGAGGCTGCAGTAGGCTTGACAGTCAGGTCAGCTGTATACTGTATTGTCTCTACTCTCATTATCATTGAGTTAACTGGTCTTAGCCTTCGCCAGTTTGCCAAATAGGCCAAGGCCATACTATCAAACAAAAGTAAAAAGAATATCTCTCCCTCTTTTTCATGCAGGTATCCTGGAACAGCCAGATGACTTCGAAACAAGTAGCGACCTCTATGATGCTATAGGAGATATGCTTTTGGAAGTGGATGATGAGAAATCAGAGGATGAAATACAAAAACTCTGTGACCACATGATGAACTTACTGAAGGAGTAAGTCATTGTGAAAACTTAGCACTTCCATGTTACATCGTTAGGCCGTATAAAAATAATCTTTAGTTTAGCATCAGTCATACTCTTGTAAAAAGTGAGGAGGATTTTTTTTTTTTTTTTTCATACTGAAATATGATCATCAAAAGAGATTTGAAGCTTTGCAGCTTCCATACAAACCCTTAGGAACAAACCATTAGAAACCTTTAAGAACTGAAAACAAAAGGTTTTTATTTCAAACAGTACTAATATAAATCATGGCCCTATTGAGGATCGTCAGACCTCTGTATAATACTTCCATGGTCAGAATTTGTGCTAAAATGGTAAAACTAGGAGGAAAAAAATGAAAAAAAATTTTTAAAAAATTTTGAGGCGGCAAGAAAATTTGAGGCGGTAGGTGGCCTTAGTTGCATCAGTAATCATTTGGATATTCAGAAGATAATTTAGTACCAGATATTTGAAGTGTCCCATTCCCTAGACTGCATTTTCTTTGATTCCAGTGATGGCGGTGGTGGAGAGAGCAACGGGCCAGCCCACCGTAGGCTTGACGCGCCTGTTCACCTTGGATCACTTGCAGAGAACATGCTTGAGACACAACAAGAGACCAAAAGTATATGGATTGTCAAGAAAGAGAAAGAATCAGTAAGTGACAATTTAGTTGCACCAAGATTGGTGACAATCATTGGTGAATCTGAACAAGAGCAAATCTGTTATTCACTTTTAGGCCACATAAAACAAATCTTTAGTTTAGCATCAGTCATACTTGTAAAAAGTGAGGAGGGAGTTTTTTTTTTGAATACTGAAATGGACTGTGATCATTGAAAGAGAGCTTGGAAGCATTGCACCATTTATCACACAATAGACAAATCCTCAGTATTAACTCGAAAAAGGTTTTTATTAAAAAAAATACATATCTGAGTCACGTTGGAAAAGGCACGTGTAGACAAGAAACCACACTTTTTGACAGAGAACATATAATTTGAGGAAAAATTGAAGAAAAAAAATGTTTTTGAAAAATTGTTTTTTGGAGAAAAAAAAGAAAATTCGAGGCGGGCGCTGATGCTGAACTAAAGATTTTTTTATGTGGCCTTATTGAAATTTTACAGCAAGTCGACAAGAAAAAACTGGAAAAAGCCGATGCCAAGATCAAACAAAAACAAGACAAGAAGGCTGAGAAGGAGATTTTCACCCCCAAATTGGATGCAGCTAGTCTTATGAATGCTGCCAGTGCTAGTCAACAGTCGAATCGCAAAATGGACCGTATGGAGGCGGCAGGAACGAATAAAACTAAAGATGTCAGGATTGACAATTTCGATGTGGCTTTTGGGGACAAGTTAGTAAATGATGTTTCAAATAAAGTTAAAATAGTACAGTTTTCGTGGATCTCATATGGATGTTGAATGTGCAGGATTTCATGCAATGCAGACAAATCTAATATATCTTGTCTACTTCTTCAAATAATTATCATTTCCGTTATGGTAAATGACCCACCCAGTACCAGTACAAGTTGAAATACCAATACTGGAACCAGTATAAGTGCCAGTACAAGTACAAAACCTTACTTCTTTCAGAACGCTATTGACCTGTGCCGACATAAACCTCACATTTGGACGCCGCTTTGGTCTTGTTGGCCGGAATGGAATGGGCAAGACTACTTTGTTACGAATGATTGCTAGGTGAGATACAGGTTGAATTACAATCTGAACGTCAGAGAACGATTCGTGCCAACATCGTATCTCTGATGTATATCGGACAGCGCCATATTGCTCCGGGATCTACTTCTTCTGTCATGCTCCACAAGACTGTTCAAATCTATCGATCTGATGATCAAAGTTACCAATTAGGCATTGTGAGTGTTGCTACACATAGAAAAATGGTGAAGTGAAGGCTGGTCGGCCATTTTGTTTCGACATTGTAACGTTGTCCATCCTCGGTGTTATCACTGCCTAAAATGTGCCTTGATCCACTGAATAACTTCAGATTCTACAATAAATAAAATTATCCCACCGATATAATGTGCAAAGAACCCATTTATACGTGAAAAAGTATCAGCATTGGTCTGCACTATATCAAGTGCGGAAGGTTACGGTCAATGTCACAGACGACCCACTCACTTGCGGTGAATCACTGAATTATCTCGTGATTTGCGAGATGATTACTACGCCGAGGCTCCTATATACAGTCGAGGTAGGTTACGATGGCCGCCCGAATGTAGCCGAGTACCTCCGAAGATGACGTCGATTGGTTGAATTATTGCCAAGCTTAAGGTGGAGAGATTTTCAGATTTATTTATAGGTAGGGTTACCTGGAACCTTGGGTTCATTTTGCAAGGCCTAATGATCGAGGGTTGTTTTTTTCAGTCGTCAGTTGTGGATTCCGTCCCACATATCCGTTCTCCACGTGGAGCAAGAAGTGGTTGGAGACGATACATTGGCGACCGAGAGCGTTCTAGAATGTGATACAGTCAGGGCGTCCTTACTGAAGGAGGAGAAGGAGATAACACTGCAGTTGAATGCAAGCAAGTGAGTGCTAGAAGATGGGCAGGGTTATATCTAGGCCATTTTAGAGCGGCGGTACGCCGTGCTGCCGAAAGGGGGCGCCCCTGTGCCCTTTTTAACCCCATAGGGCGCCGCTGTGACCTTTAAAAAAAAATTTTTTTTTAAAAGGTTTTAGTACCTCCCAGACCGTCTGCCATGGTCCCTTTTGGTCGTATCACCTTAGAAACTGCCTTAAATTGGCTGTTGACTGGAGTTATAAAGACGTTTTTAACTGACAAGCCTCTCAAATTCCGTTAGTAGAAATGTCGCGAAAAAAAAGTGCCCTTTTCTAGGTTGAAGTGCCCTTTTCAGAAAGTTTGCACCGTGCCCTTCTGAAATCCTGGATATAACCCTGATGGGTTCTTGTTTGTAGCATTGGCTTGGCAGAGAGTCTGTCTTACTGAAGAAGTCAATAAAATCAGCTTTGAACTCTGCTCTTCTAACCATTTTGTTGCTTCGTTCAGTTTCTCACAAAATGAAAATATGAAGAACTTGAATGACAGCTGAAAGGTATCACATAGTCCTTCGAAAGCTCTCAGTTAGTGCTTTCCAATGAATACCTACATGTATGTGACCGGTTTCTGTACAATTTCAGGATTTGGTAGATATTTCTTTAATGATAAAATTGCCTCTGACTTTATTTTGCAGTCGGTCAGACAGTCGATTGAGCAGTCGCTTGGCAGAAATTTATCACGAATTAGAAACAATAGAGGCAGATAAAGCACCGGCCAAGGCGGCTATGATCCTGAATGGTCTAGGATTTAATCCAGAGATGCAGAGAATGACCACGAAGTAAGTCCCAAAAGCAATGCATATCCATGACCGACATCTTTCTTTGCCTCTTGGTGTAAGTTACACTGTGCATCAGTTACTGTAACTTACAGTAACTGATGCACAGTTGAAGTAAGTTGATGGTGGATACACTGAAGTTTCCCCTGTGTTTACAGCTCAAGCAGTAAATCTGCACATAATATCAGGTCAAGCAGCCAATTTTTATCACACAGTACACAACTTTTTTCAGAGAATTCTCTGGAGGATGGAGAATGAGGTTAGCTCTTGCCCGGGCTTTGTTTTCAAAGTGAGTACTTCTGATTTCATCGACCTCTTTTCATATGTTCAAATTGAGAAGTATTTACAAGGATTAAACACCTTTCACCTTTGACAAGGCTGCGGAATGTTTTCTGCTGGGAAGCCTGCATCCAGGGGCATGGGGCATCGCAAGCATTCATCCGTAATAATTTGCTTTATCATTTTTTTCAGGCCAGACTTATTGTTACTTGACGGTAAGTTCAAAGGAGTCAGTTCCGAGCTGCACAAATGGCAACCCGGCTGTCCGTCCTATCACAACCTGTCCTCCTATGCTCTTTTTGTCCAGGACGCAGGTGTTGATCTGCAAAATTTTCTGTTATTCTCATAAGCCAACTTGTATCAACAATGCAACTGATTGAAAGCTGCATTCGCCACAGCATCAGCTGGTACCAGTAATTTCAGTATTTGCCATGTTCAAACTTTTTGTGCTTTGTACGCACTTCAAGAATTTGTCTCCATTCCAGAACCTACGAACATGTTGGACATGAAAGCCATCATCTGGTTAGAGAATTACCTTCAGTCCTGGCCGACTACAATTCTAGTCGTTTCTCACGATCGGTCTTTCTTAAATTCCGTCTGCACGGACATAATTCATCTCCACACAAGACGTTTAGATTCATACAAGGGTGACTACGAACATTTTGTCAAAACTAGAACGGAGAAGTCGAAGAATCAAATGAGAGAGTACGAGGCACAGAAACAGTATAGAGATCACATACAGGTCAGTGTTCTCGCCAGGTCTTTTAAACAGGGCGGCACCACCCTGTTCAACAATCAGAGGTCATTTTACCATCCTGTTTAAAAATCTAACTTGCAATGCATTTTCAATTACACCAGCCTGTTTGAATTTCACTCCCACCCTGTTTGAAAAATCCAGGGCCTTAAAATCATAGGAAAATGCAGTCAACCCGCCCTGTTTGGAAAAATTTGTAGCTATCACTGCAGGTTGGTGGAACTGCATAAGGCTTCCCTTACATAGAAGTATTCGGTATACGAAAACGCCGGTTAACAAAGGCATTCCGAGGATTCACCACCGTGAAGCCATTGTAAACCGGCGTTTTCGTATACCGTATACTTCGATGTAAAGGAAGCCTGACTGTCAGAGCGGCGCAGTGGAACATCGGCATCTGACACCTCTGAGCTTCTAGGTTCAATCCCTGGTCAGACTCGCTGTTCTGTGATACATGTAGAGAAGCTGACTCTCTTTGATAGTGCAGGTTTCTCGAGGCACTCCAGTTTCCTTCTGCTTTATATTAAATTTGCCCAATATCTATGGAGTTAATCATTCCGTAGGCCTATTTGGCATTCAGTGAGTTGTCAGCTGTCCGTTCTATAATTCTAAGATGCTAGAATTGGTAGTGAACGCAATCGATGGAATAGGGCAATATGTACATTCATTGGCTGATATTCATAAAAGCCAGCAAATCCTTTTACGTGTACTTCAAGTTTTGTAGTACATTTACATTCGACGTCACTGTGCAAAGTAGAAGCATTTGCTAACTTTTTATGAATACATGTACTAGCCACTGTCTCATGCACAGTGCTTGCACATGACATTTTTGCCTAGAGTGGAGATCCGAAAAGCCTGTTTTCAGAGATCAATGGGGATTTCATCATTTGAAATCAAAGAAAAAAGAACATTAGAACAGTATCTCATTGTACCGGTATTTGTTTTGTTTCAGGTGTTCATTGATAGATTCAGATACAACGCCAACAGAGCTTCCCAAGTGCAGTCAAAACTCAAGTTATTAGAAAAATTGTAAGTACATGCACCAGTCTCTTGCATACTAGTAGATGGATGACAATTCTGTGGTCATTTGGCCAAATCGTCTTAATTCAAATATCATATTCTTTGCCAATTTTAATCAAAATTCATGTGGAATGGCTTCAGAATGAGATCGACTCTCAGTCTCAATCTCGCGAGTCCTGCGATGTCGCCACAAATGTTTTTGTTTGGTTTTCAGACCAGAGTTGAAACCCGTTGAGAAGGAAACCGAAACAGTCCTGAAGTAAGTCTCTCAGATTGTCTCTTGAGGTTTGTCATTAAAGTTTTGGGGCCAGAAAAGAACTTTTACTCTCAGTTATTCAGCTGTTCATTATATGCATCTTTTGGAGTTGAGAAAATGGAAGATTTGTAAATGCAACAGAATGGAATGAGAATGTTTGTGTTGTTCTTGGTGACTTCATTCTTTTGTTTTGTTTTGGGCCCGAGCGATGCCCAATTTGAAGTGATGGAATAAGGTCCACACAGTTCATGAGTGAAGTATCGCTGCCCCAACCGTAGCCAGAATAAGCAATCAAAATCTGATTGGGGATTATAAAGTTTTAATTGTTTTGTCCCAGATTCCCAGAAACAGAGTCCCTGAACTCACCCATTTTACAACTGGATGAAGTTGACTTCAAATACTCAGGAAGTGAGCGGTGGATTTTCAAAAATATTTGTCTCGGTGCAGGAATGGACTCAAGAATTTGTATAGTAAGTGTCGGAGATTATTGATAAAAGCGTACATCTTGTTGAGTTCGGCCAAGAAGGAGAGAGGTCATCTATCATATATTGGATTGCTATTATGTAGGCTAGTACTGGTGGTTAGATTCAAGGCGTGAACCCATGTCACATTTTCACGCTGTGATATCGTGCTGGCCTATCGGTTTCACAGGCAAAAAGGCAATAACAAAAGATTACTACCATTGAAAAAGCAGTGTCAAATTTCTATGGCCTTAAGGTTTTGTCTGTGGCCTTTAGGTTTTGTCTATGGCCTTTAGGTTTTGTTGCTTTCTGCCACAAAAATCGTGTCGGTGGGTGCAGGCCTTCAGAGCAAGGAATTGCATCATGTTTTGTTCAAAATTCCAAAATTATTCCTAATTTCAAAATCGTCCTCTCCTTAGGTTGGTGAGAATGGTGCTGGAAAAACAACATTACTGAAAATCTTGTTGGGCGAGTTACAACCTGTCAGCGGTTTACGTGTTTGTCATCGGAATTTACGGATAGGGTACTTCAGTCAGCATCACGTGGATCAGCTGGACATGAACTTGACGTCGGTGGGGCTTATGGAGTCAAAATTCCCAGGTTTGTTGAGACATGGGGAAATTTGTGATCATGAAAAAAGGCAGATGGTCTTATTGAGAATTAATGCTAGTCTTGATCAGTTGGGAAGCCTGCCTCTAGTTTTGAACTTAAAGCGGATTGTTCGCGTCTGTCCAAAGTGAACCAAAAATAATAAAACAACCCGTTTTATTCGTAACAACAACTGGTAAATACATTGCGGCGGCCGCTCCAGAAACTGTTCTGTGGAATCTTTGACTCGGCGCGAATAGTCTGCTTTAATGGGAGGAGTCAAGTTAGTCAGAAAAAGTACTCAGTGATTGGTGAACGGGAAACGGTTTCTTACTTGTCTTGTATATATGTTCGTGATTTCAACCAATTTCAATTCTGAATTCTTCATCATTTTCCACTGATTCATAGGTAACAACACTGAGCACTACAGAGCCCAGCTGGGTAAATTTGGCGTCTCGGGAGATCTTGCCCTCCAACCGGTGGTCAGCTTATCTGGGGGTCAGAAAAGTCGAGTTGCCTTTGCCGTCATGTGTGCCATGAAGTGAGTGTCACTTGCAATATGGTGTACTATCTATACATGTGCCTGTATCCAAGTAAGGTGTGGATATTGTTCACATGAGCTGCAGCAATTACATGTACCCCACTTGGGGATTCTTTCAGTTGTTTTAAAACATCTTGCATTGGACTGATGTCCAAAGTAGTACAATGTAAACCAGTTGTTGACAAATTTGAACCAATGACTGGTCTGCCTGATATCTTGTACCAGTATTGTTTTGGTTTCCTAATGATGGGGATTCCCTCTCTTTTTCAGTCCAAATTTCTTCATTCTTGACGAGCCTACAAACCACTTGGATGTGGAAACAATTGAAGCTTTGGGAAATGCCATCAACAAGTTCACCGTAAGTACATCCTGTACATTTCATAGATCTGACTTTCAGAGAAAGTACATTTGGACCGATTTCTTAAAATGGTAATTCTTTTGAAGAAAATTTCTTTGGTTCAAATTACTTAAAGGATTTTCTTCTAATTTTGTCCGAATCAACAAACTGTTGATTGTCTGTGGAGTGTCTTTTGGGGAAGTGAGCTTCATTTTTCGGGAAAAACTGACCTGTGGAGTGTCTTTTTGGGGAAGTGAGCTTCATTTTTCGGGAAAAACTGACCTGTGGAGTGTCTGTTTGGGGAAGTGAGCTTCATTTTTCGGGAAAGCTGACCTATTTTATCCTTTAATTCAGGGTGGTGTCGTCCTTGTGTCTCACGACGAACGTCTCATCCGTATGATATGCAAGGAATTATGGGTATGTTCAAACGGAACGGTGAAATCTTTGGAAGGAGGATTTGACGAGTACAAGAAAATCGTGGAGACCGAACTTGCTCTGAGTTGAGGACCGTGAATGTTAGTTACGAACTGTGAATTGGAATCTGGATAACAAGCGAGATGCTAGCCAAATTAGACTTAATATCTGATCTTGGCCACAAATCACATCAGTGACAAAAAAATTCACCAGGCGGTCAGCCCACTTATATATTTTTGCCAATGGCAATAAATTTGATTTAAGTTGATTGAGTTGAAGTATCTGTTTTTGGTTGAAGGCACTGCTTCATGTGAAAATTGTCTCATTCGAGTTGGCCGTCAATGGGCAAATCACCATTGTTAGTCACAGGCGCCTGTCAAAACATGGGTGAACGTTTTATGGGACGAACCATATAATGCATTGTGTGTACACATGTACACATGTACACCGGTAGTATAATATTAGAGAAAGGCTGATCAACCGAAAAGACACTGACCTATTCCTGTCCCAGATTTACTTTGCTGCCTCGCTAAGCATTGTGGGTCGTCCCCGATTCTGATTGGCTAAATCCCAATGCTTTGGGACATGGGTTGTTTAATGGAGAGATTACGGTTTTCTGTTTCTTTTCAGTTGATCAGCCTTTCTCTAATAATATACTTCCGGTGTACAGTGTACACACAATGCATTGTGTATCTATGGTACGTCCCATAAAATGTTCACCCACGTTTTGACAGACGCCTGTGTGTTAGTCTTTTTATGGCTTAAGTGTTCACCAGTGACACAGACAACAGTGTCCTCAGAGTCTTCGACAACTTGCGTGAGAAAATTCTCATGTGAAGGACGAGTTAGCACTCATTCCATGCACGTGACCCGCTCCAGCAAAAGTAGGTGCTTGTAGGAAAACTAGGGAAAGGGCAAACAGCCTTAATAGCTGAAATGTACATGCACATTTCTGCAGGTTTACAATAGTAGTAGAGAGCAGTGATAATAGGGAGGTTTCGCAAGTGCCCGGTTAGGCCCTACGACGACGTTTATCTACTGTGTGGGTAAACCTAAACAATAGATAAACGTCGTCATATGGCCTAACCGGGCGCTTGCGAAACCTCCCTAATAGTTGAGTAAACTGATGACGAATGATGATCACTTGCGACAAGTGCCTGCTTTGGTTGGAGCGGGTCACACATGTGCACAGTTTTAGTGATTAATTATCCTTGGTAACGTTCTGTTTGCATAATTTATTGTATCATGGCTGTGATTGAAAGGAAGGGGCCACAGTCTGGTGCCCTTTATATTCAGCCTGACTGAGGCCTATTGAAAGGACAGAAAGAAAGGGTATGGCAAGAAAGAAGGGATTCATGTCCGTAAGGGTAGGGTAGAGTGGGATCAAAGTCATGAAAACATTGTCACACATTTGACATTAAAGATAATGTACCACGGGTATTTTCGCGGGCCTCGAAAATCATTGTTTATTTACATTTTGTTTGTTTATGTCCAGTCTTTCTGTGTCTTATGAGTAATTTGTTGGTGGCATGCCCCTCTAGAAATTCTTTTGATACCATAATTGAGGCTTGTTCTGGTTTAGTTCGTTCGAGTACCCGAGTTGTCACTGATTGCTCCAACATGTCACTGACGCTGGCTCCTGGTAGGCTTGATCTAACATGGCCGCGGGTGATACAGCAGTGCGGGCCATCTGAGGATTTAGCAATGATCTATGGGGGGTGCGGGTCTTAGGGCAGTGCGGTTGGAAGTGCAGAAAATACGGTATTCAATCTGAGGGGTTGGCATGTCCAAAAAGTCCAAAATAACAATGTAAACATCAATGTTTACAAACACTGAATGTAAACTATGAAGTCGTGATACATTATCTTTAATGAATATGCAAGTTATATTCAAACAAGCCCGTATTATACTTGGGTTTTTGACTGCCATAGACCTACAAGACAAATGCTTTAGGCCTTGTAGCTTTAAGGCTAATGCTCTAGACATCATGGACCTCTAAGTCAAGACTGATGCTTTATGAATGCCCTAAGTGTCATGAAAGGATGAGCTGTAGTAAAACTACTGGTTATGTGATACTTGTGTGTTGTGAAAATACATATATCATGACACAATAAATATTCTGAACTCTATAAACTTTCCTTCAGTTCTTGAGATTCTTCTGTCAGAATGCCGATATCCTTGGCTTGTAACCTATCCCCCCATAGCAGGGCTTTGGTCTCACTTTCATACGCTCACACAGAAAGAATGGGAGTGGATGAGGGGAGTGAGGTGAAAACCACTGGGAGAATTTTGTACCATCCACATGTGTTTGTATGAGTAGACTGACTCTGTTCTATGACCTTGCCCTTTCAAGGTGAGGAGGATTCCCGACTCCGTTCCATGGCCTTGACCTTTTGAGGTGAGGATTCCATGCGACTGACTAATTCTGCATGTTGGCACATGCTGTTGAATGGCAATCCGACCACCATATTTGTTATCGCTACGAGTATTAATATCTACATGCAGACGACCCTGAATTTGAACCTGGGACCTGCCACTTGCTAAGTGGTTATGACAATCTCTGGGCTATGAAGCTTCCTCATCTATATGTCCAATTAGCTGACCTCTAATTGTTGGACAATAAATCGGAAAGTCGTCTCCGAATATTTTGCAAATTTTCAACCCCAATTGGGGTCTTCCTCAGGCGCTATGAAGAAGAGATCCCAGAGGTGAAATGGTTGGAGTTATTGAATCAAACGTCAACAGATCTGAGTAACACATCAAGTGCATCTACTGGTAGCAATTTATTGACTGTTGTTAATACAGTTAATGAACAATCTGTTAGATACCAGGTACATGTACCACATTGTACACTGTACATGTAATGGCTGACACCTTCAAACTGGAATATCAAATATCGGTTCTATATTGGTCCTCTAAACAGAACAGACTGAACAACTATTGTACAGACTGAACAACTATTGTAATCAATCACATTTTGATGCTCACTTAATATTCAACATCTTGAATATTTTGACTAGGAAATTATATACCGGTATTTTATCCTTGCCTCTGAGGGGTCAGTCCAGAGTATGCAGACCAAACCTCCACACATTGGATATGCATCATTATAAGAAAATGGCGCCCGCCATGGAGGGGGACAGACCGAAATGTCACCCCGAGAAAACATTGTTGACTGAGGCCGCCAGTAAGAGGAAGTAGCGGAGCACCCAATACATGTATTGGTTGCTCAGGCAAATCAATGGTGGTATCACAGAATGTATCACACAGAAGTAGACAAGTAATCTCATTAAATACTCCCACACTTTGACTTGGCCCCTTCATCGTAAGGAGACATACCGGTACATTAGCATATTAAGCACCATAGGGTCTCAGGCATTTACCCTTCAAATTGATAACAATTTAGAAATAATAGTATATCCAGGACTTAAAGCTTCCTTAACTCAAGGTTTACCTTTAGGGGCCGTATGCACCAAACAAAGATTATCTTGAACTCAGGTTGAGCCACAACTTTTCAACTTTCAGGTTTGCCAAGGTATGATGTGACAATGGAAAAGTTGTGGCTTCACCTGAGTTAAAGATAACCTTTGTTTGGTGCATACGGCCCTAGGTTTTGTTTGCACTTGCAGGGCAGAATACAAAAGATTAACGCCCGTATTTTAGAATGCTCCTCAATGTAAAGGAGTTGCTCAAGGCTATTGTTCGCAACAGGAGAACAATAGCTTTAAGGAACTCCTTTACGTTGAGGAGCATTCTAAAATACAGGTTAAGTGGACCTCACAGTTAAGGAAGCTTCTAGAATACGGGCCATGGTCAACTCTCATCTACACATGTGGAAGATAAAGTCCTGTCCTAGTTCCTGAAGTTGAAACGAACAGAAGCACCTGTGAATTTCGGCCCATAATGACCGGCCCAGAACTGCGTATCCTTCCCCTTGTGTGTATATTCAATGAAGCGAACTCCAGGCTTGTACCCAGTGAATTTATGACTGACCTGAAATGAAATATGGAAACTCCGTCACTGTGTACATACCATACATGTACCTTTACCGAAAATAGATTTCAAATATTCTTTATTTGGTAAGAAATTTTGAACAAGCAATCAGAATGAGTTGTTGCATACCTGGTGCCACTCTCTGCCCTTCCATTGCTCCACACGCCACTCTCCCGTGAAGTCATCTATCACAGTAGTACCATCCGCTGCCAGCAGATTCACCTCCAGGATGAAGACACACCCACAGTCAAAGCGGGCAGCATACCTGAAATTTATGTAATTTTCATAGTTATTAGGATCAAAAATTCTGCTCAAGCCTTGCAGGAAAAATATAACACTGCCCGAAGGTTGTGCTCTCAGATATATCAAGTTCCATGAAGATGACTCATGATTCGTTCTGCTGGTAACTGTGAGGTGTCTACTCTTGTGGTAGGCTCTCTTCAAATGGGGGGGGGGGTCTTCAGAGAGATTCCCCCATCGACATCCAAACTTACCATTCTGAGATGTCTATATCAGGGCGTATTTCGTCTAAAAGAAATTCAGTACAGCCTTCCTTGATTAGATCTATTTTCTGTTTCTTCACACACCACATATAGGATGTAGCCCAACATTTCATTTCACCTAAAAGAAAAGACATTTCATTTTGTCATTTCAAAAAATACCCAGTGTCAAATAGGGCAACTAACCAATGTTATTTTGTGATAAAGAAATTCATATTGTACATAAGAAACGTACTAAAACTTAAATTGGAATAGATGGGGTTTGCCAATCCTGGTTAGAGGACAATTCGTCCCCGGACAATTTGTCCCCAGACAATCCGTCCTGTAGGACATTTCGTCCCTGGACAATTCATCCCCTTGGGCAATTTGTCCCCAAGGACAATTCATCCCGGGACAATTCGTCCCCATGAACAATTCGTCCCTGCTGAATTGAATTGTCCATGGGGACCAATTGTCCTATGGGACGAGTTGTCCAGGGACGAATTGTCCTAGAGCCACCAATCCTATGCTGAGCAGTTCTGTCATTTCTGCAGATTCACTTGTATTTTAGGCAATATCAGTAGTCATTTTTAGAAGAAAAGTTTCCCTCCAGTCCTCAGTGGGTGTGACTGTAGGGCGACACCTCTAGAACTCACCCCCAGTCCATCCGGGTATTGCTAAAATATCCGATCCAGGAGGCTGGGTGGGGAAACACGTTTGTGCTTCGAAATCACAGTATCCTTCTGTTTCCCAATGTTTCAATTTCTCAAGTCCGTGTGCATTCTTTATAAGGTTCTTCGTGAGGGGGTTGTTGAAATAAAATGATCTTATATCATCTGGTACTTTTCCCAGTTTCTCAAACAGGCGGGGAAACTCGTCCAAACATTTCATCTTCCACATCGAAGGAAAATCAATGATTTGTTTCCAGTGTTTGCAAACAAGTTGAGCTGTGTGTATCAAAAAGGATCCAGGAAGTTTGGATAAGACTAACTCCAAAAGATCATCCGGCAGGCCAGCGATTGGAAATGACTGTCCAACTTGGAGTTGAGAAGTCGGTGTTCCCATGTTGAGTTCTTTGTGCCCTTGAAATGCTTTGTTCCCTTTCCTTCTATTGGGCATAATCTCCCTCCCTCTGCCTCCTGGGAAATTTATCTGAAAATGAATCATTGAAGACTGAGCCCTGCTTTGACTGTGAGAGTCTTCTTGCGAGTTCAGTGGTGGTCATTTCACCATTATTGGTTTCATTAGGCCGGGTTCACATAGACGTAGGCCTAGGCCTATACTGTATTGTATATGGACATGTCGGTCAACAATGGTTTCACAGTCGCGAATCTTTTGTGAAGACTTTGTTAACTGCCGGGTCCGTATACCGTATATGTCTACCTGTAGAACTGTAGCTAGTAGGCCTACCGGTATGTGTTCGCAGCTTTAGGTAAGTTTGAATGCTGAGACCTGTATGAGTCGGTGTATAATTCAAGTGTCTTGATTTGAAATGAACATGCCTTGGACCTGGTTGGTCAACAACATCATGACACGAGTTGACGTCACAGTCAGTGAGTCACACTATCAAAACAATAGGGAGTTTGAGATCAGCGACTTATCATGGATCCTTATACGCAGGCCTATACCGATAGATTTCTGTACAACGAGGACAAATTTTGTGTACATTTCGATCCGTATACGTAGAACGTTAGCAGTCAGGAACTTTTGCCACATCGGGAGGTGACCTCCCAATCGAAAAAACTCCCAGTCGGGAGGTAATAACCGAATCGAGTTTTCGTACACCTCCCAATTGGGATTTCAATGTTCTCTTCCCTTCCCAACTTTCGTCAAATATTGGGGAAAATCAACGTCAAATCGGCCAGAAAATTTACTTCAATCAGAAATTTTTTTCACACAAACCTTGATCTTTGTTTCACGTTTTCCACTGGTTACGACCATGCGCAAATGCGCGATGTGATGCGCAAATCAGTTCTTAGATTTTGAACTGCCTGATCGAGACATTCCTCCTGTTCAAGCAACAAAAAATTACAACACAATATCCCGTTTCGGACACAACCTCCCAGTCGGGAGATGCAAAATCCCAATCGGGAGGTGATCTCCCAATGCGGCAAAAGTTCCTGACTGGTTAGGCCTAGGATCCGTGATAAGTTGCTGATCTCAAACTCCCTATAATTGTGTGTCAGTAAACGTAGGCCTATCCTAGACCTAGGCCTAGCTTATCTTTAAGCATGTGAAATGCAAGAACAGCTGACTGAAGAAATAGAAAGATTGGCATGACTGAGTTGAGTATGAGTTGACACCATATCAGTCAGGCATGCACAGGATGCATGCTCACAGATGCTGCTTTTGCTTTAGGCCTAGGCCTAATTGTGCATGTCATGTGCGTGCTTGCTTTCTGACTGTTTGTTTTGCATTGTCAGTGTCATACATGGGTCTGAACTAAGGTCGAAAGGCCGTACCTACTCAACGGGCATAAAAAACCACGACCTTCTGGATTCAATCACGTCGGAACATGACAAAAGTTTAAAGTTTGCTGACAGGAAATTTCGCAATTGCGTCGGCTATCTGAAGGAGTATGACCGAAGTACCACAAATTATTTCCTGGTTAGTAATTTCATCAGCCGTCAATAGGTGGAAGCACCTTCCGGGGCGTTGCCTGGGGTTTGTTCAAAACACTTGGCATTGGCATTGGCAAATTACACTGGTACTTACGGTGGCCCATAGAGCTCATTGATGAAAAATATTTACATTTGCAATTTTTTTTCAATTCGATAATTTTTTTCTTGGGGTTTGTAAAATTTTCAGAAGTTCCCACCGCGGTGATAGTATTTCCACCGTGGTGGAAACATTCTCACCGCGGTGATAATATTACCACCGCGGTGAAAATGATTTCCACCGCGGTGGAAA